>JAQZBX010067640.1:0-15897 GCA_029593785.1 Cabassous unicinctus
AAAAAAAAAAAAAAACACGACTAAGAATATTCCCAGCATTTCAATCAAGATTGAAGGGCTCTTTAGAGATCACACCTACGGCATTTTGCTGATTTCTTTCTTTCCACGGAACTTTTTGCTCAATAGACATCTCGTGAGGAAATTTGAGGAGCAGATTTATGCTTTTTAAATACGTAACAATAAAACTGATTTGTTAAAAAAAAAATCAATTAAAATAACCAGAAATAGCAGCTATGTAGGCAGGGGAAGCATAGAGAGGTTGAGAGGTGAAGAATTTTCTTGTTTGTTTTTTTTGTTCATCTGTTTTTATTATTATTATTGAAATAATGAAAATGCTCTAATAATCACTGAAGTGATAAATGCACAACTATGTGATTACACCAAATACCATGGATTGTACATTTTGGATGAATTGTATGCTTTATTAATATGTATCAATAAAATTGATTTGTTTGAAAAAAAAAATAGAGCAAGCAGTTCTGGTTGGGGTGGATGGGACTCCATATGCATGAAGTGAAAACCTGAAAACTATAACCACAGCCCAAACATCTTATTTTGCAAATGAAGTTACCAAGGCACAGAAAGGTGATATGATCACCCTGAGACTACAGCACTAGTCACCAGCAGCAAAGACAGGCTGAGAGCCCACTGACTTCCAGGACCCAAAAACTAGGGCAGTTTTGTAAAAAGCAAAGAAGCTGGCCCTTCTGAACACTGGATGTATTCTAGATGGACACAATGCTAGCCTTTTAACACACATCATCATACTTAATCCTCATAACCACTCTTGGAGGCAGGTATTATTATCCCATGTTACACATGAAAAAAAAAAAAATCAGATTGCCTGCACAAGGTAAGTCTGCTTTCCAGGTTTGTCTGACACCATTCATTTCAAACCACCATATGGCCTAATGGATGAAACAAACATTAACTTAGAAAGAACTAGGGTTTTTCTATTTCTGCTGTTGAATTTAGAAATATTTAAGATAAAATTTATTCTATGATTTCCACAAATCAGATCACAGGCACTGAGCTCTCAGGGGTCCTTAAAAAGATAACTCACCGTGTGCATAATGGATCAATATTTTCTTTAGGAATATCACTTGTGTGGTCTTGAATCTAAACACCATATTAACTCTTAGGAAAGGTATCTGTCACCTCTTCAAATATGCCCCAGTGAGAAAAAGACCACAATCAAGATACATTAACAGGTATGCTAGGCTTGCTTGGAGACAGACTGCCTGGGGCTCCCAGGCTTTGAGGCTAGAGATGAGAAGGTACCATGGGCTAGATATAGTATGCAAGGCTTGTGATAACACTGGAAACAAAGTTAAAGAAGAGAGCAAAAATGAGAGAGAGCGAGAGAGCGTGAGAAAGACCTTCTATTGCTTCAGGGCACAAGGGCAGCCTTTTGGTAGAAAGAATAGAAAATAGGGCAATTGTCAGCATTAAATTTTCAACCTCCTCCGTAGCAGGCAGGGTCAAATTAGAGGGGAAGATGGGACCTCAATGTGTGCTGAGCTTGCTTTGCTCTCATTTTTAGAAGACTCCTTGCAGCTCTTCTTATAACCGTGTGTGAACAGGTCCTTTTTGCAGTCTGCACTTGTAGAAAATTGCTTACCTTTAAATCTTTAATGGCTGATCGATTTTTTTTGTTGTTTACCTTATATACAGCTATAAGTGATTGCAAAGCCTAATGGTTATGAACCTGCATAGCATAATTTTATATTTTCTAATTATGTTTCTTCCTTGTCTGGCAAGTCACATTAATCTTTATTTAAAATGTATTCTTTGTTGACCTTTTCAGACCATTGTTTGTTTAAACGCTCCCCTCCATTAATTTCTCCATCATTTTTACAAATTATTTTTCCCTAAGCATACCAAATGAGAAAATTCCTCTTAAAATATATAATCCTTTCAAGGCAACTAGATTTGTTGAGGGATGAATGCAAGTAGCCTACACATTCTTGGAAATTTCTTTTAAAGGAACCATACCTAAATTCTTTGTTGGGAAAGCAAGGGAAAACAAATGCATGTGAATAAGAACTTTTAATGAGATTCTAACCAATAGAATACGTAATAATTTAATTCACTATGTTATCTGTCATCCCATTAATGGAATGAAGCATGTGAACCCTTCTAGGCCAGGCATATTGATGTAAACCCTAAATCTATCACTTTCCTCCCAACACACAAACAAACCTGAGAGAGTGAAAAAGCTTTTGGTCTTCACTTAAGACACCTCAAGCTGATTTCAAAGTTAATAAATTAACAAATAAAGGAGATAGAAACAAGCAATTTCTACCAAGAAATTAAATTTCTAAAGAATATTATAAAGCCAAACATCAATTCACAAGCAATAGCCTGAAAGGGTGGCATATAATGGATTGGCCCAAGTAAGATTTATTTATCTAGCTTTTTAATGTTGTCCAGTGATGCTTCTTTGTATTGAGAACTATACTTAGAATTATTTGTGTATTTAAGCAGACTTAAGAGGTAAGTTTTTAAACACCTGCAAATTGTATTCACTTTTGTTTTTTAGTTAACTTTGAATCATTTTGAAAGGTTTGAGATTTGCTGTGTTTTGCCATAAGATAAAAATCTAAACAAGATGATAAAAAAAAAAAAAATCTCAAATTAAAGCAGAACTGGTTTCAGCTAATTATCTTCTATTTCCCCTCAGTATCTACCATATTCATTTGCTGCTAAAATTTTTAATTAATTTAATTTAATTAAGCCATTAAAGATCTAACTATAACTAGGATAAAAAATATTAAGGAGAACATTATTTGAGTATCAATTGGTAGGTGATAATAAGAAACTTGGGATAAAAAAACAATTAGGGCTTCAGGTTTCACTGTCAAGTTCTTCAGTCAGGACATCTCCTCAAAATCAAATTACTGTGCAGCTATTAATTTATCTTCCACCCTATATTACAGGATGCCTCTTCACTGGCTCCTTTCCTCTTATTTCCTATTGTTTCTTCCCACTTTCCATATAAGTGTATTCTGAAGGGGCCACGTTGCCTCTAAATATTTAAATACCTGGTGGCCATCACCCCAAAGTCCCTGAGTCTCTCCCTGTGTGTAATGAGAAAAGAAGGATCATCAGTCGAGTTAGAAATGGAAAGCAGATTGAGCTGAGGATACAAATGTAGTTTTTCTATTAAAGCTAAGACTAGAGGTTCATAAGAAATTCAGGGGGGAAAGAATGAAATAATTCATGCAAATTAAGCAAAGGAGCAAGGTACTACTACTTTTGAGCATGACACAGAGGAACATTTACTGGTCCTGGGCCTTTTGACCCAGTCCTCTCCATTTGGAAGAAGCAGAGAGGGCAAGTGGATATTTAGCAGCTCCTCTTCTTGCTCCAGGGATTTTTCTAGTCACTTCAGACAATTCACATCTCTATTAATATCCCAGGATTGCCTTGAGATACCACCAGAGAACCACAACTAGTTTGTTTCCTCAGAGGTTCTTCAAGATTCCGGGATGAGCCCAAGGCCAAACCCTCCTTATTAACTCTCTTGCAACAAAAAGAAAAGTCCCTAAAGATCCAAACTAATATGAGATATAAAAATGTGGGAAAAGGGATAGATCCAGGAGACACTGCTGTCCAGGTAAAAAGGCAAGGAGAACACAGGTGTTGCCAGGTTCATTTTCAGGTGCCTACACAATATTAAGATGGCCTTCATAAAACAAATGCCTCTTGTGGAAGATTTTTTTGGAACCAACAAATAATTCATAAGGAAGAAAACAACAGAGACTGGGGGCTAAAACTTACAAGAAAAAGAAATGCTCAAGGTCACAGATGGTTCCTTTCAAATAACAAGGGGATGCGTGTAGTTAAAAAGTAGTACACTAGGGAAACAAATGTGGCTCAAGTGATTGGGCTCCTGTCTACCATATAGGTCCAGGGTTCGATTTCTGGGGCCTCCTGGTGAAAGGCAAGCTGGCCCGTGTGGAGGGCTGGTTCAGCAAGATGATGCAACAAAAAGAGACACAGAGGAGAGACAACAAGAGACGCAGCAGACCAGGGAGCTGAGGTGGCGCAAGAGATGAGCGCCTCTCTCCACTCTGGAAGGTCCCAGGATCGGTTCCCGGTGTCGCCTAAAGAGAAGAGAAGCAGACACAGAAGAACACACAGAGAGCAGACAGTGAGTGCAAAAACTGGGGGGAGGGAGGGTAGAGAAATAAATCTTTAAAAAAAGTAGTACACTAAAAAAGGGGATGGGGGATAGAGAGCTTGTCTATTGACACTAATCCCACCTGCCCTTAGAATCGTACAATACTTTATATCCAGATACTTTCAGGAAGGAACAGGGTCCCCTTCCAGCTCACTTAGAGCTAGGCAAAGGATAAAATAATATAGAAAATAAAAAGTAATAGTTAACACTTATATAGTACTTACTACATGCTAGGACTCTAGGAGCTTTGCATATATTAACTCATTCTATCATCACAACTCAAGGAGGTTCCTAATAAAATCTCCTATTTCACACATGAGGAAATCAAGAGATGAAGTTTAACTAACTTGCCCACAGTCATCCAGCTAGTAAGAGGGGAGCCGGGATTAGAACCCAGCCAGTATAGCTCCCCAATCCATAATCACATGGATCATTCCATAGTGACTCTCAAAAATTTCTGCCCCCAACCTAGAGTTGACCCACATTTTACATTCTCATTCCTCTCTATTTGTGTTCTTAAGAGTTTTAATGTTTATTAGAGCCTTAGCAATGTTTCACTAGATCTATGGGAACCCAAAACGGAACCTCCCCCCTCCACTTTGACCTTGTCCCCATCGATGATTCCAGGTAAACCATATCCAGTAGTAAGGAGGCAGGTCCTGTACAGCCATGAACCGTGCCAGATGGTTTGGAACACTTTGCTGAATGAGTGACTGCCTTGATTTGTTGAGGTAGGAGGGAGAGGTACGTGTGACAGAGAGAGAACATGAAAGTTTGTGGGTGGAGGACGGAAAGGGAGATGAAATGGAATAATAACCTAAAGAGAAAGTAAAACAAGCCTTCTATTGAAATTGTACTTATGCTTCAAAGGCACATCTCAAACACTGCCTCCTCCCAGCCAGACCTCCACTTTGAGAAACCTAAATAAAATTCTATTCCTAGCTGTCTACTTTGTCTTATAGATATCTATAACTTATACTCTTAAGCAATTAGTGGGGGGGAAGGCATGAGATATCTGTTTAGAACATTTGAGCAAATAAGGTGGCATTTTAAAATAAGGTCCCAGTATATCACCTATCCCTTTGAGGTAGCCTAAGGCAAATTTGGAAGCAAAACATTAGCTGGATTCTCTGTAATTGCTTGAGCCAAGTTGCTGATTTCTCATATATTTAAGTACATTAAGTTCAATTTTTCTTATTTCTGTTGAGAACAAGCAGAATACATTTATACTTTTATTTTAATATGGGATAATTTCATTTTAAGGGAGGAAGAACCGTCCACCTTTCTCAGTAGTTTGCAATCTCTGAGAGAAGATGCCCATTTGGTTTCAGCGTCTTCATGTCCCACATCTGGCCAACACACATGGGCCTTCAACAAATGTTCCCAACCACTCGACTACACTGAACAAAAGACCTAAGTCCAACTGTTGCTTTTGATTCAACAAAGAAAACTAAAGTAATAAAGTCAACATATAACAATAAAAATCTTGGATCAATCTATGTAAATGTAAGCATTTTTTGATAAAATTATCAATTCTCTACACTTTCATAAAGAAGTATAATAAAGGTCAAAATTATCAATTCTCTACACTTTCATGAAGAAGTATAATAAAGGTCATAATCTTTCCTCTTACCTCATAATTAAACTGAATACCTTATATGCTTATAATTTTTTAGGTTGGGGAGGGGGTGGAGGAAAAGAGAATGAGATAACTCAAACCTGTAAGACAGTACCAAACTTTTTTGTTTCTCTCTATGTATGTATGCATCTGTATGGCATGTGTATACTCATATTTTCCCCCAAACTAAATTAACATTTCTCCCAATGATATACCTCAGCAGGGAATTCAGAGACAATTATCATTAAAAAACAATAAATAAAGGGAGGGAGTGAGGGAGGGAAGGAAAAGAAGAAGGAGGGAAAGAGAAGGAAAATAAATAGCCACATAGAAAAGTGAAATGGAAAAAAAAATTTTAATAAAACATTTTTTGTTTGAATTTGCAGTAAACTCCAGATTCCTACTGAAATGGAAAACTCAACTTGGGTGGGTGAGAGGCTGGAATTTGTTACGAAAAGGAATCAATATTTCATTTGACAATTTTCATGCTAAACTCCACTGTCATTTTCAGTGTCATTTCAGTATCATCTTCCCACAGTAAATAAAAAATAGCATAACACATATTGTCCCCCTGGGGTTTGTAAACATGATCTCAATTGCACAACTGCAACAAATCATCTGGCAGATTCTTTGCAGAGTAAATCAAAGGAGAACGTATGTTCACCCGAGGTGAACGGTCTCCACTGAACTGTACATTAACTACATTTGGTTACAGACAACTCCATCAAACGTGCTCTAAATATGCTCAATAATTTACCCATAGTCACGCAAATAACCAGAAACCCGCCACTAAGATCTAAAAGCTTCACTATAACAATTTTCCTGTCAATTTTCATTTCTGACATAATGATAAAAGCCTCACAAATCCTCTCTTAGAGAGACTCCATTATTTTCCACACTAAAACTGCTAGACTGAAAAACAGGCTTAACAAATGTCTACTGTAGAGCTTCAATGACATGCACAGAACCTATTTATCATGTTACAATCCTGCATCTTTTATTTCCCATTCCTATTTGAAAATGTAGTGTCAGAACTGGCAGCATTTGCTCTATAAAGAAACAAACTAAAAAATGACGTTCCTCACATAGCAAACATAAGGTACTTTTCTTCCTGCTTTTCTTGTAACGTAATTTTTAATAAGCAGCAATTAAAGATAGTAAAACTTAGAATCTGACAGTGCCAAACTTTTATACATTCTTTCATTTTCCATAGTGTATATATACAGTACATATAATTGTGTGCATGTATGTGTGTGTACATATATACACACACACATACACCCAAATCTGCCACAATTCCATTCCATAAATTTTTAATTACACAAAGCATAAAGGACTTATCTTTCACCAGATCATTTCCATATGATAGCACGACTCAAATGTGTCACCTTTCTTAGCAAGTTCAAAGGAACTGACTCCAAAAGAAATCTATGGAAGTATTAAGTTGTATAAAAGAAGGCTAGAAGTAAATAGAAATCTGTGGAAAAATCACATTCTTATTGTACATGTCTTACTCTCAGCTTCTAAAATATTCAGACCCATTTATTAATAATTATTTTGCATTTGATCAAATGCACATCTCATTTATACTGATGTAGAATGTTATTCATTCTGAAGTTGATTCTGTTCTCTCCTTGAAAACAATCTGATGATGGGGAAGAACATGCTGATTGGTAATAATAAAGCCAGAGTACAAATAATGCAGGCATTCTACAATGATCAGATTTAATTTAATCTATTTCCAGAGACAACCTGAGTGCCCCATGACTAGGGACTGAATACTGTCCAGGATGGCTTCCATAATAGTCTACAAATGTCTGTTTCCATAGTGAATATACTTTCAAGATCTTTCTCAAGTTCTGATAGTATGCTTACAAATAAAGCAGAGCTCAGCACTGCCCACTCACTGTTTGTATCACCAGCCATTCCAAATCTACCTATTATCTCAGTATTACTGATTACAAGGTGAACTTTTCGGAATTATTAGTTTAAGGGCACCCTGAAGTGAAAAGCATCAAGGAATTCCCCAGTAGAAACATCACCATTAAAACCAAAGCACAAAGTGAAATGCTTAAGTAATCCTTAGCCTGTCTGTTTTGTAATGAAAAGTATGCAGTAAATGCAAACATAAGCATACTTTAAAAACAAGCACTTCAGTTCTTACCTTCAGCAGATCCTTGGAGAAATCACCACCCTCATTTACCCCTTGGAGATTTGCAATGAACTCTTGGCAGGTCATCTTCTTCCCAATATTCTGTGACAAAGGTAAATAATAGATCATAATGATATCTATGGTACTAAGATCAATTCTCAAACGTGATTAAGCAAAGCAAGGTCTGATTTTATTTTTGAAGACAAGAATATATATATGTATATACATATACACATATATGTACATATATAGGTGATGCAATTTAATATGCATAATAAAAACAGATGGTTTATTATGCTTTTAAAACTGTCATTAAATATGAATTGCAAAGCTACGCCAAAACCTTTATTTTCAATCTCGGAAGATATCTGAGAAAAAAAAAAATCTATGCTACATTTATATAAATAAAATATAATGTAGTTTTTAATGAGAAACATACTGATGTCTGAGGGCTCTTTATTTCTATTCCCTACGTATTGCCAATAACTGTGAAGGATCTGATATTCTACTCTGCTTTCAAGCTAACAAGTTTGAAGGCAGAAGACAGGACTCCTGGGTCAGAGACACAGGAATTTATAACTCATAAGAGCAGTAACCAGAATACCAGCATTTTCCTGTGCCAGTTCCCTGAACCCCAATTCCCATAGAGCAGTGCGCACAGGGTCAGATGTTACTTGGACACACTGTGGGTTGTGTTACAGGAGAGAAACCCCAAGCTTGAGGAACATGAATCAACCTATTTTCTCTGGAGGGAGACACAAGCTCTATCTTCCAAGCCTGTAAAGCAAACCTCTTCATTGTTCTAGGGTCCCTACCGCTATCTTCCAAAGCTGCTCACTATAGAAATATCTGTGAAAAAATAGTCCATAATAAAAGCAACTGATGCTTCTGTTAGCTAAATGTACAGAATAGCAAGATCCCATGGAGAATTGCCCCCAAAATATTTCCAAAGGCGATTTAAGGATAATAATGTTTCACCAAAGAAAAGCACATAAATAAATAAAAGAACTAGAAAATCAAAACTGACAAAAGGTGCAAATATGCTGACCAGGGAAACTAACACGGTTACTAGGTTAGTTACAGACTAGCAGAACTAAATTCGTTCCTCAGCTTACTGGGAATCTGGGCTAAAAAGAAAATATAACACTAAAAATTCAGAGATGGGGAAGTAACTGATTTCTTTAGGGGAAAAGGGTTTCCCAAGTCCTCAATTGAAAGTTTTTAAAAAAACAGGGTAACAATGCATTCCGGGGAATTTCTGTGGTATAACAGAAAGGCAGACAAACAGACACACACACACTAAAGAAAAATAAAAGTAGAAAATTTTATCCAGAATTATGTCACTGCCCAACGCTGGATATAAGACAGGTGTTTTACTTTAAAGGGAAATGAAGTCAGAGAAGGCACAGAGACTTCACCTCCTATGCCAGTGCCAATCAACTAGAAGTTGCCAGTTGTGGGGAAATCAGATACTAGTGCAGGAGAGGGATTTAGAACACAAAAAAGGGGCACAAGCATGTCATCTGACAAAATGGAGTCCCAGTCAATACAAAGTACACCGACATAGTCATATACCTACAAACAGTATTCTTGCCAATAAAATGCATGATTTGCCAAGCTATTTTATTCATAAAAGGCTAAAGAAGGGTAGAAGAGCAGTCTTCAAGCTGAGAAAGCAAACTTTAAAAGGATGCACAGCCATGGATGGTGTTAAGGAAATATGCATACAGAAGCTCAACTTCACGAGGTACAGATCAGCCTGAGAACATTTATCGATGTGCCTTAAGAATAATCATTTTCCTCTTCTCCTTTCACAGCTGCCCTTCTCTTAACTTTACAAGATGAAAATTTGTACCACTCATAATAATTCTAAATAACGATAAAGTATTAAATAGTTTTTGTAAAACTCTAAGTTTTTGTAAAACCTTATTCATCGGCAAATATGTCAAAGAGGGGGTGGTGGTTTGAAGCTGTATGTACCCCAGGAAAACACGTTCTTAAATCTAATCCATTCCTGTGGGTGTAAACCCACTGTAAATAGGACCTTTTGATGACGCTATGTCACTTAAAGTATGACCCACCTCAATCGGAATGGGTCTTAAACCTTCCTGGAGTCCTTTATAAGAGAATGAAATTCAGACAAAGAGAGAGAAAGCCACAGAAGCAAGAAGCTGAAAACAACTAAACCCGGAAGAGAAGGGGGCAGCCAGCCGCTACCGCCATGTGCCTTGCCACGTGGCGGAGGAGCCAAGGATCACTAGCAGCCAGTCTTTGGGAAGAAAGCATCGCCTTGATGATGCCTTCATTTGGACATTTTCTGGCCTCAACCATGAGTGAATAAATTCCCATTTTTTTTTAAC
Source organism: Cabassous unicinctus (assembly GCA_029593785.1). NCBI lineage: Eukaryota > Metazoa > Chordata > Mammalia > Cingulata > Chlamyphoridae > Cabassous > Cabassous unicinctus. Next base: position 10,317 of record JAQZBX010067640.1, read on the forward strand.
CTGACCCATTTCCTGGTATTTGCTTTAAACAGCCTAGGAAACGAAAAGAAGGCATACGTCAGAGTTTGCATAAAAACCTCTAGAGATTTAGCTAACTATTTTGACTATAATAACTGGCTTGTTGCCAATTAACTGATTTGGTGGATATCTCCCATAAATTGAATAAGTTAAACCTGCGGTCAAAAGGGTTGACAAAAATTTATTTAAAGCACATAAAGTATGTAAACAAAAAATACTTTGCAAAGGTATATATAAAATGACAACATAATTTTCCTAGTCCTTTTCAAGTATATCAGGTCAACAGTGCCTCAAAGTAAAAAAAAAAATAACAAGTATAATCAATAGATATTTTTGTTTTTTGGTTTTTTTTTTGAGTTACCTGGGCTGGGGATTAGACCCAGGACTTTGTAAATGGGAAGCTGGCGCTCAACCGCTGAGCCACTTCAGCTTCCCTGAGTTGGTTTTATTGTTTGCTTGTTGTTTGTCTTTGTTTTTAGGAGGCACTGAGAACTGAACCCGGGACCTCCCAGGTGGGAAGCAGGCACTCAACCACTTGCGCCACATCCGCTTCTCCAATAGCCATTTTGATATGACTTAGTAAGGGCTTTTTTGGATATGTTCCGAAGATTTGAGAAAATGAATGAACAATGACCAGGTAATACATTTCACTCCAAGCCAGGCCGTTTCCAATTCTGTCCTTTTCATAAAATTAGAGGAGGACTTAATTGAATCAGTTGATCACTAAAAGTATTTTATTTTGGGAATTCAAATATTTGTAACATCTTTTTTAGTAAATTGTGTGGTATTAATTATTATGTATAAATCATTCCAGAAGAAATTTTAAGACTAGAATTCTTATAATGACAAATAAAAATTTTCATTTCAATATACAGAGTTTTGTTACAAATAAGTATAAAATATTGATCAATAACAATTTAAGCATATGGGAGCAGATGTAGCTCAAGTAGTTGAGTGCCTGCTTCCCATGTACAAGGTCCCAGGTTCATTCCCCAGTACCTCCTAAACACAAAACAAACAAATGAAAAAACCGACTCTCATTGGGAAGTGAATGTAGCTCAGTGCTTGAGCGCTGCTTTCCATATATGAGGTCCTGGGTTCAATCCCCGGTACCTCCTAAAAAACAAAACAAACAAACAAAAACAAACAAAATATTAAAGCATAAAACATACATTAGAATAAAACTATGAAAAAGTAGACTGAAAATATGAATACAAGAAATGGAACATTATTTCTGACTTAAAAGTGTGATTTTTTTCATGATCAAATGTCAACTTAACTATGATTTTAAAATACTAGCTTTATTGGCATATAATTCACATACCATTACATTTACCCTTTTGAACTGTTCAATTAAATGATTTTAATATTTTGGTAGAATTGTACAACAATCACCACTAATACCACAAACATTTTCACCTACCCATTAGAAGTCAGTCCTCAAACCTTCTGCTACCTCCACTGCCCAGGCCCTGGCAACCACTAGTCTACCTTTTATTTATTTGGATTTGCCTATTAAGAACAACTCATACAAACAACATAAAATACGTCACCTTTTGCAAGTGGCCACTTTCACTTAGAAAACTGTCTTCAAGGGTCACCCATGTTGTAGCATGTATCAGTACTTTGTTTCTATTTATTGCCAGATAATATTCCATTGTATGGATGTACCACACTCTTTCATCCATTCATCAGTTGGACATTTGGGCCATTTTCATTTTTTGCTATTATAATGTTGCTATGAATATTCATGTACAAGTTTTTGCGTGGGCATGTTTAAATTCTCTTAGGCACATACCAAGGAGTGGAAATGATGGGTCATATGGTTAATTTTGTATTCAATATTTTGAGGAACTGAAACTTTTCCAAGACAACTGCAACATTTTACAATCCCACCAGCAATTCCTGAGGGTTCCAATCCTCACCAACACTTACCTTTTTCATATTTCACCATCATACCTAGTAGGTATGAGAGATATCTCACTATGGTTTTGATTTGCATTTCTCTAATAACTATTGATGTTGACCTTTTCATGTCTTTATTGACCATATGTTTATCTTTTTTTTAGAGAAATGACTACTCAAATTCTTTGCCCATTTTTTAAATTGGGTAATTTGTCTTTACTGTTGATTTGTAAATATATTCTGAACACAAGTCCCTCATCAGAAGCATGATTTTTATGGTTTTAGTTTTTATATTTAAGCCTATGGTCTGTTTTCAGTTAATTTTTGTATATAGTGTGAGGTAGGGATCCAACTTCATGTTTTTCATGTGCATATCCAGTTGTCCAGTTAATGTTCAGTGTTACTGAAGAGGTGACTTTCCCAGTTGAATGGTCTAGACATCCTTATAGAAAATTAATTGACCATAAATGCTATGGTTTATTTCTGGATAGTATTCTATTCCATTGATCTACATGGCTGGCTTTATGCCAATATAACACTGTCTTGTTTACTGTAGCTTCGTATTAAGTTTTGAAACTGAGAACTTTCTCTTTGTTTTGGCTATTTGGGGGCCCTTGCAGGAGTATAATTTCCACATATTTATGAATTTCTCAAATGTCTTTGTTACTGATTTCTAATTTCGTGCTATTCCATTGTAGCTGGAGAACATACTTTGTATGTTTTCAATCCATTCACGTTTCTTGAGACTTCTTCTATGACCTAATATACAGTATATCCTGGAGAATGTTCCCTATGCACTTAAGAGTATGTATTTTGCTGTTGTTGGGTGTAGTGTTGAACAGATGACTGTTAGATCTAGCTGGTTTTGATTATCGTTCAAGACATTTGCCTCCTTGTTGATATTCTGTCTAGTTATTCTATCCATTATTAAAAGTGAGGCATTGAAAATCTCCAACTATTATTGAGTTTTTATTTCTGCCTTCAGTTCTGTCAGTTTTTCCTTCATGTATCTAGGGCTCTGTTGTTAGCTATATTATTTTTATAGTTGCTATATCTTCTTAGTAGTTTGACCCTATTATCATAATAAGAAGTTCTTTGTCTCTAATTTCTGTCTTAACATTGATTTGGCTGATATATACCATTCCAGATCTTTTTGTTAGTTTGTTTGGTGTATCTTTTTCCACCCCTTTACTTACAACTTATTTATTTCCAATCTAAACTGTCTCTTTCAGACAGCACATAGAGTTTTTAATCCATTCTGCCAATCTCTGGATTTTAATTGTTTACTGTTAAATTACATTTACTGTCATTACTTATATGGTAGAATTTACATGTGCCATTTTGCTATTTGTTTTATGTCTCATGCCCTCATTTTGTTCCTCTAATCCTCAATTACTCCCTCCATTACTCCCTTCTTTTGTTTTAAACAGATCTTTACTAATGTACAATTTTCATTTTCTTTAAGTCTCCTGTTTGTTGTTTCTTTTTTTTTTTTTTACCATATTTTAAAATTATTTCCTTAGGGGTTATCATTGGGATTACAATTAAAACATAACATTCCAGCCAAATCAGGGCAAATAAAGACATGCAGCATTTGAGTGATGGTGTCTACGAGTTGACAAGTCAAACAATGCCAATTTTCTGGAAATGTGGATTTTGGAGAGCTCCAAACTCTTCCAATGGTCACTCAGCTGATGATTTGCATAGGTATTGTAACTGCAAAGCTTTTGGTTTTGAAAATCACCATGGAGCTGGAGAAAGGGGGATAATAACTGGGCAAGTTAAAATGCTACAACGCTCACTGTTCTTACCAAAACTTTTTTTTATTGTTTAGGACATATACTCTTCAGATTGTTACAGCCTTTGGTTAATTTCCAGAGTTTTGAAAAAATTGATTTTGATGATTTCCACCCCCCCCTTTTTTTTTTAGGAATGGATTTTTCAAAGGTCCTTACTATGGCATTTCCCCTCACTAATGTAATTAAGGTCTGATTATACTTTTTAAACGTCAGCAGATAATATCCACATCAAAAATTACATCTTTTGAAGTTCTGGGAAAATGGTATCAGAGTAGACAGGCAGGGCTCAAATCTCTCAAAAAAACAATAGAAAAAGGGTCAAAAGCTATCAGAGGGAACTGCTTTGGGGTCAGGAGACCAGGACAGTGCTGCACAACTACCAGAGGGCAAGGGACGAGAGATGAAGAACCTGAAACAACAAACATGAGTTACTAAACCCCTGCAGTGGCCAGGAAGGGATCCCATCCCCCATGCTCAAGAAATTAACCTGGATAAAATCCCTGGCTCACTGCAGCTGACTGGGAGGGGAAGAAACATCTTCTTCACTATCAGCTGTTACAAGAGAAGAAGGAGGGTAAATCGGAGGGCTCCTCTTCAGTGAATTCTGACACCAGAGCCCACTTTGAATCTTGGCTCGGGCCAAATGAGAAACAGGAAGAAGCGGAAAAGTGGAGGTTGAAAGAAACACCTCCATGGAAAAGTTCACTGATGGGCACTATCTGCTGGCCAGCCAGGAAATTGCAAGGAGGAAAAACTGCTTTTAGGACTCTTTAGCCCCATCCCTGGAAGAAAATTTGCATCCCATTAGTGAGTCTCTGGCCTGATTTTGACAAAAATAAGCTGGGCAATTTAAAGATTTAGAATAAGTTGAACCAAAAATCAAAGAAGAGCTGTGGGGGAAAAAAAAAAAAAAAAAACACTAGGCAAGAAAGAAAAATTGCCCAGAGTAAATGCACCAACAGATACAGATGCCTAGACATCGGCAAAAATTAGAAGCCATACTAGGAAACAGGAAGAGGTGGCCCAAAGGAACAAACCAAATATCCTGATGCTATATGGAATTTGAGACAACTAATCAATGATAATCACGCAAATCTCCTAAACCAATTCAAGTAACTGAAGGAAAATATGACTAAAGAAATAAAGGATATTAAGAAGACACTAGGTGAGCATAAAGAACAATTTGAAGGCCTGCCAAGAAAAGTAACAGAGCTTATGGGAATAAAAGACATCATGGAGGAGATTAAAAATACATTAGAGGAACATAGCAGAGTTGAACTGCTCAAACACAGAATTAATGATTTAGAGAACAGAACATCTGAACTGGAAAAGAGGAGAAAAGAAAGAGAAAAAGGAAAAAATGGAACAGGGTCTCAGTGAATAGAATGACAACAGGAAATGCAAGAACATACGTTTTACCAGTGTTCCAGAAGAAGATAATAGAAAAGGGGCAGAAAGAATATGTGGGGAAATAATGACCAAAAACTTCCCAATCCTTATGAAAGACAAATATCAATATCCAAAAAGGACAATGCACCCCAAACAGAATAAATCCAAATAGACCAACCCAAAGACACCTACTATTCAGAATAACAAAGAGAGATAAAGAAAGGATTCTGAAAGCAGCAAGAGAAAAGCAAAGCATCACATACAAGGAAACCTCAATAAGATTAAGTGCCAACCTCTCATTTGAAACCACGGAGGCAGGAAGAAAGTGGTATGATGAATTTAAGGTACTGAAAGAGAAAAACTGCCAGTCAAGAATTCTGCATCTGGCAAAACTGTCCTTCAAAAATGAGGGTGAGTGAGTGTCAGCTTCCCACATATGAGGTCCCGGCACCTCAAAAAAAAAAAAAAAA
>JAQZBX010067641.1:0-15880 GCA_029593785.1 Cabassous unicinctus
CAGGGCCTCTCATATGGTAAACGGGTGCTCTATCCATTGCGCCACACCCGCTTCCTGCCGTGAGGTTGCTGCATCAGCCCACCGCACCGCTCAGGCTGGCATGCCCTCACAAGGAGGCCTTGGGATACGAACCCAGGCCTCCCATATGGTAAACGGGGGCTCTATCCACTGAGCCACACCCGCTTCCCGATATTTAACTTTAAATACAAGAAATCCTGTTATCTTATGGCTCTTTGAGGGCAATCTTTATGTTTCATATGCTAGCCCCAATGCACAGCTGTGTCTCTAGTAGCTGAATGAATAGGTTTTTATTCGTGAATCGGAAAGAACTGATGGTGTATTATAGGTTATGTTTTAAAACCACATCTAAAAGCTACCACATGCTTGCCAAATGCAACCAAAAAGTGGATCAGGCATCTATTTGTTGCTGCTTTCCCTGATGGAACATTCAACCCAGCCTGCTAGCTCTGCAGTCTAACGTGCTCATCAGTTCATGTTTACAAAGCACTGGAAGAGGTCCTTGGTGAGAAATCGCATCATAATTTCTAGGATTATGTTGCATCTGAACACCCAAAAGTATCTGGCAGAACCACCAAACACTTGCAGCCCCTGCTGACAAGCTCTGTGTTAGGATTTTCTGATTTAGTAAAAATAAAGAGTAAGGGAGGAAAAAAAAAAGGGAAGGCAGCTCAAAACTATTTGTCATTGGTCAGATATGCATTATCCAAATGCTATAATGAATATCATCTCTCTCACTGATATGAATCTATTCTTTAAAATAATTATTTAACAATATTGTGTTTTATAAACTTGTGAGGAATCATTTTTTAAATTTATTTTTAGTATGGTGACAGATATATTCCATAAAATTGGCCATTTTAACCATTTTTAAGTATAATTCAGTGACAATTACTTTCACAATGTTGTACAACCACCACTGCCCTCCATTACCAAAACTTTTCAACACCTGAAACAGAAACTACCCACTAAGCAACAGCTCCCCTTTCCCCCTACCCTTAACTCCTGGTAACCTGTACTCTACTTTCTGTCTCTATGAATTTTCTATTTCTAGATATTTCATATACACGGAATCATACAATAGCTGTCCTTTTGCATCTGGCCTATTTCATTTAGCAAAATGTCTTCAAGATTCATCCATGTTGCCGCATATATCAGAACTTTGTTCCTTTTTATGGCTGAATAATATTCCATTGTGTATATATACAACATTTTGTTCATTCATCTGTTGATGGACACTTGAGTTGTTTCCATCTTTTGGCAATTATGAATAATGCTTCTATGGAAATTGGTTTACAAATATCTGAGTCCCTGCTTTCAGTTCTTTTCTGTACATACTTAGGAGTGGGATTGTGAATCATATGGTAATTCTGTGTTTAACTTTTCGAGGAACTGAGGAATGTTATTTTTAATTTGCCTAGAATTGGTGGTTGGCTCAGATTCCCATTAAATTTGATAATTGATGGCCTAGAGATAGACAAAATATATTTGCAAATCATCCTTATGTAAATAATACACTACAAAGTCAAGCTGTCTTCTTCTTGGATTCTGAGGTGGGACTCAAAAATATGTGGCAAAGGACAGATGCAGGCTCCCGTCACCAGTGATGCACAGGTCACCAATGAGGAAGCATTGGAATAAGAACTCCAGCAAAAGACTTGGGGTTTATGCTTTGGAGTTGCTCATACCCTGAGTTCCACCTACCAAAAGCCAAAAAGCAAGGTCTAGCTCAGTAGGTTAGCTCCTGCAGGCTCCAGTTCTGGGGAGGGGGCACAGCAGCTGAGAGGTTAACACCCGTGAGCATGGAGGCTGGGCATGTGCCATGTCTTGTGCATTTGACACAGGCCACATGCTCATGGGCCACTCATGCACACACCACCCAGCATCTGCACGCAGCAAAGTAGGTCATCGACTCAGGCTGCTGTTTTCAGGGTGGCTGGTAATGGGTCAAGTTTAAAAGCAGGATAGTCTCACGGAAAACAAGCACGTTATTTGACCAAACCAGCTATCTACCACCAAGGAGCAGGAAGAATGAGATATTCCATCTGTTTGAATGTCATTTTGAAAGAATTGGTAAAAAAGCAATGAGGTTGAAATAGCTCATTATAGAATAGATCTGCAGTGCTTGAAAATTAATTGGCTCTAAGAAATAAAAGATGATTTGGCATTATTTAAACTAGTGTACTCTTCTCTAAGCTCTGAAATAGATATGGAGAGGCAGAAGGTACTTCATGGCATAACAGAGAGAACGCTCTGCGAAGGTCTAACACCTGAGTTTGAGGCCCAGCTCGGCCACTTAACCTAACTTTTCTGGTCTTCAACCTCCCATCTAACATGGAGTGGTTGAGCTTAATGATCTCTGAAGTTCTTTCCTACTCTCAAAATATTTTGATAAGTGAAGTGCTTTCTATCTGAGATCTCTGAGAAAAACCTTCGCTCAGGATATTTTCTGACATTGAAATACCCTCACCCTCCTGCCTTGCCCTCTGTCAAGACTCAGCAACCCTAAGTCACCTCACCTAACTCCCTCAGTCCTATTTTCTCTCTCCTTCTAATCATTTGGAACCTTCCTGATGCTGTTTTTGTTCTCTAACGGCAGTCGTTATGATAGTCATTTCTTCAGCCATATTTGAACTGCTGTGAATTCACCTCATATATGTTCATCCTAAACGGCAGAGCCATATTGACAACAGCTTTGAAAATTTCCAATTTCCTTTGACAGAGATTTAATCTCCAATGATTCAATATCTGTTTTCCATCTGGAAGCTCTGAACAAAATAATAGCCTGTATAATGAAGTGTATTGGGAAGACCGATGGGTTTGAGCAGCAGCAGGGGTGGAAATGGGGGTACTTGACATAATCTGGTTTATGTTTTACAAGATTCCTCTGGCTTGTGGTTGGCGAATGGATTCGACAGGGACAGGAATAAGGCAGGGGGGTGGTAAGATCTGAGATGTGGCCATATTCCAGGCAAGAGGCAGGGATGGCTCATACCAGGGTAGAGAGAGTGATGATGGAGAAAATTGGAGAGAGGCAAAATATGCTCTGGAGAAATGACAGGAATTGAGAGTTTTATGTGGGGGACATGTTGAAGAAGAGAAACGTGTCAAAGATGACTTCCAAGCTTCTGGCATACATGGGTGGAGAGGACAGATGTGGAGAAAAGATCCTGAGTTCAGTTTTGTGCACGTTAACTTAGTGCCACGCCTGGCACAGGGCACGCCATGAGCAGGAGCTTCTCTCCCAGTCAAATCCTACCAAAATAATGACTGGCCTTTGAGTCAGGATACCAAGGTTCCAGCTCTGGCTAGGCCACTTTAGATGAGTAAACCTCACCTATACGTCGGAGGCAGTCACACTAGATGGTTTGTGTGCAGCCTTGACTTGCGTGCGATGCTGTGGAAGCCTTTGGTCTTGACCACCTGGAATGGTGCTCTGGCCAGCTGGATCCTCTTCAGAGGGCCTGATGGACTTGAACTCTGCATATGGGAGGCAGTTCCTGGTGGAAGCTGACGCAGAGGGAGCTCTGGCCAAGGCAAACTGTGGCTTGCGAGGTGGCCTCATGACGAAGGGGAAGGATGTGGTTTGAGGGGAGCAGCAGCTGCTGCTGTCATCAAATGAGCATGAAATTCTGCCGTACTTCAGAGGAGAACATGACTTAGGATGGCTGTTTATTAATTTGGGGTATTAATATGATTGGCAGCATATGGAGAAATGGCGATGGGCAGAAAAGAAGAAGAAAAGAGGAAAAACCTGTTTCTGTCTTTCCTGCCAACTCACCTTGTATTGGTAGAGTCCTTGTTGGAGCTGGAGTGGGTATCAAGGATCGATCATCTCTAGTCAAACTCCCTTAAGTTACAGATAAAGAAGCCAAGGTCACCAACGAGTTACATGGTGGCAGGGCCACACCAGCACTCAAGTCCCCTTATACCTGGCCCATGCTTTCCTGCTCCATCGGCTGTCAGGGGTCATTCCCACAGGCCATTTTAGGTCCAATTTTAGTGGAAAGGGCCAAGTTTGGTTTTATTTGCCTTAGATCAGACTCCAGAGATTTTATTCACTTCTCCTACCCTCCAGATATAAAAATACTTCAGGTCCTTTTATTAGTCATTGCCCATGTACACAACAGTAAACTTGGGTCAGCCCGGATTCCAGAGTGATGAAATTGTACTGATGTTATCTGGGTCGCTCCATGGTTATAAGAATGCTTGCTTTTCTGAAACACGTCCTGTGAATGAAGACAGTGCCCAAGTGATGTCTTTCCTTAGATTAGACAGTGCTCTCCTTTTCCTCAAAGGTGTTTGTTGTTGGTAGGTTGTTTTTGTTTTTTAAATTAAACCATGGCTTTGTTTCTGAGAAACATCTGAAAGGGAGCTTATTAGGAAAGTCACCACTTCCTACTGTGATTGTGGTTAGTTTCTGAGTAATTGAATTCCCTGGCCTCTTCTCTGGAGGCATTGACTGGTTCTTTTATGGCTGTATTATTATTTCACAACGTAGGAGGCAGAGCATGCTGCCTCTACCTAACAGTTTAATTTAACCTTCCTTGTCAGAGTATGTAAGTGAGACTTCAGATGTGCCTGCTGCATAGTAAGAAGCACATTTCTCTAGAAGTCACCCCTGGGCTGAGGTCAGAGCAGGATACCTGGAGAGAAGCAGGGGCCTTGGGACTAAGGCATATTGCAGGGTCAGGTTTGGGGGCATTATAAGCAAGATCAGGCTCGTGCTATGTACAAGGCAGGGAGCATATGAAGCAAAGATTCAGCTCGTCGATGTGGGGCAAATGGTGAGGTAAGTCACCCTTTATGGGGACTCTCGTCAGGGCCGAGAGACCACATCTTGAGAATAGGGAGGGCTCTGTTTCCAGAAGCCACACATCTGGTTGACCCCCTTCCAGTCTCCTGAACACGCTGTGCTCATTACCAAAACAGAGGTTTCCCTCTGCTGCTGCTGCTGCTGCTGCTGCTGCTGCTGCTGCTGGTCCCCACCCTGGGGACACCCAGCCAGTTTCCACTGCCTCTCCAGGTTCTGCCCCTCTTTCAAGGCTCACTTCTAGCCAGCATCTCCAGGGAACCTTCTCTGAGAATCCTAGTCCTCCTTGGCCCTTTGCTGTCTGAATTCCTTCCATAATTGCAATCACACGGCAATCACATGGTATAGTTTTGCACTTTGTTCTTTGCTGCTTTGTGTTATCTCCTCATTGTTTCCTCTGAGTGTGTGTGTGTTGGGGTGGCGGGGGTCAGGATAGGTAGTCCTTTTTCTCTGGCTAGATCATTAACTTCTTAAGGACAAGGACCAACTTTTGAACTTCTTTATATTCTCCCATAGTCTCTGGCTTTCTGAGGACAAAGTATGTGCTCATAAATACTTGCCCACTTGTTAGAAAGAGTTGTCAGTGGATTTATTGTATAATAGACCTTAAAAAGACCCACGTAAATTCTGCATGTGCCTCTTTTCAAATTATCTTTGAAATCATATTGGTAAGAGTTGATTTGACTTACAGTGATAGAAAACTCAAAATAATAATGGTTTAGATAAGCCAGACATTTATTTCTCCCCCATGTAAAAGAAGGCCAGTGGTAGAAAGTCCAGGGCAGAATGGGACTACATAGTGTCAGGGACCCAGGCTATTTTCCCTTGCTGCTCTACCATCCTAGTATATGATTTCCATTCTCAAGGTCAACTCATAGTCCACAGTGGCTGTTTAAGTTCCAGCCATTTTGTGCACATCTTAGGCAGCAGGGAGGAGGAAGGGAAAAAGAAGATGGAACAAAAACCTAGCATCACCTGTCATTCATTTGTTCATTCATTTATTTATTTATTTGGAGGTACCAGGGGTTGAAACCAGGACCTCGTACTTGGGAAGCAGGCACTCAACCACTGAGCTACACCTGCTCCCATCAATGGTCTTTTAAGGAGGTTTCCCACAACTGCCACAGAATACTTTTGTTACATCTCATTAGTTCAAACCTCATGACACTTAGCTACAAGGGAGGCTGGAGAATGCAGTATTTATTCTAGGTGACCATGTATGTTCAGTGAAAACTTTGGGGTTCTAAGAAACAAGGGGAAAGCAGTTAGAAACTCTGACATATGGCCAACTTGAGTAAAGTGAGGTACATTGAAATGACTGCGTCTTTTTAGCCTCATCTCATCAGACCATTTGTGAATTCCTCAATGAGCCAGTCATTGCATCTACTGTGAGCTATGTATTATTATTTGCATCTACTATACACTAAGTACACTATGCTGAGTATTAAGAGATATAGCTGAGAGCAAAACAGATGTAGCTCTCACTCTCAGAAAAGTTACAGTTTGAGTCAGGGAGACAAACAGTAAACAGGGGGAACAAAAAAAATGAGCAAGATAATATCAGATAATAGTAAGTGCTATAAAGAAAATACAATCAACTGGCCTTAGGTGGTTTCAAAAACCATCATCTATTGAGTATTGTTTAGAGTTATTACATGAATGAGACATGTAGTCTTCATCAAAGCCTTTTTGGTTTCTCTTTTGGATGGTGCCTATAAATCTATATGAGCTTTTTAGGGGGGAAATGCATTTAAAATTGCTTTGCTAGACCATTCATAAAGAGGATTTATTTAGACTGGAAAGTTTTAAGCTGACATTTCTAAAAAGTTTATATCTGGGTATGTTTATATTAATTAAGGTCTTATTTATATAAAGTAAATGCACATTTTCAGGAACCATTTATTTAAACATGTAAAGACCATTAAAAAAAGTGTTGTCGGTATGGAAGAGACTTCTAATGGTACGTGTTTAATAAAGCAGCATAATTTATAAAATACTTAGAAAAATGTTACCGTTTTATACGTTTTTCTCAAATGAAGGAATTTTTATTCCCCTAGATTACACACGCAATGGTATGATTCATTTATTTAAATGGCTGTTAACGTCAGATAAGTCTTTGCAGAGGACATTGTGGGGGAAAAGTGAATAAAACAAAACAAAGCACCACCAGAGACACTTGTATGGCTTTGATTTGATCTGCTTTGCAGCAATCCAAGTTGATTCCTGGAATCTAGTACTAAAATTCCTTAGGGTAAAAGAGATATTTTATGAAATCTATATTTTATGAATTTCTCACTAACCCAAACTTGAGTAATTTTCCAATTTCTAATATTAATTTTCATTGATTTAGATCTGTGGTTTCTCATCTCTTAAATATTATAAAGATCACAATCTGGATAAGATTGAGAAAATCCACATGGTTAAGAATATCTTTAAGAAGTCCTGGAGAACAGTTCTGGACTTTACATGTAGAAATTTAATCAACAGCAATAAACTGTGTGCTGACGACATGTTTAAAACAAACCAGGACTTAGGAAAAAAACAGGAAATTTGACCAAACAACTCTTCCTAGTAACAGGTTTTGTGTGTCTTTGTTAAGATCATCACAGCTTGTTTTAATTTTTTTCTAACTTCCTTTCCAAAATTTGACATTATGTTGCTTTGCAGTTTTATATACAGCTTTCGTTTAATAAGCACTTTTAACTTCAAAAGAACTGGATTCCTATAATAGAGGAATTGCAAATGAAAAGAATCTGTAAATGAAATTGCAGTGCTGCGTTGTAGTCCACAGGCACATTTGGTGTTATAAATGGCTAATGTATGAGTCTTTTGCTAAGACAGCCTTCAAGGCCAACTCTTAAGGGGTAACAATACTTGGCATTTTGTAGAGTGGGAGTGCATTTTGCTTACCATTCTTAGCCTTATTCTTATATTCTTAATTTTAAACATGGCCCTTTGTTGTCACCCTAATGCAAGAAACCATTCCCATTTAATCTGGGACAGCTGCAGATGTTTAGAGACCATAGGCATAGGTTCTCACAGAAATCTGACCTGAAACGGACAGATGTTTGAACTCCAATGTAAAAATCTATTCTAAACAGTCTGGGCTACTGCTAGACAGGAATGCCAAACATTTCCAGCCGCAAATTATACTTGATAATAACCACCTTGATAGCAGAAAGCAGCAGACTCCTAGGTCCATTACATGATCCGGAGGAAGATAGCAGGTCTTGGGCATTTGGGCTTAGATTTGCTCCATTTACAAATGATCATGGCATCATTGTGAAAGTTAGAAACTATTAATTCATATTTAAAAAAAAATTCTCCAAGCACAAAAATGTGTACTCTCTTCTCCATCTCACTGGACCATATGCAGAGAATTGTTGACCGTGAAGTAGGAGGGAGTCTAAACTCTAGCAGCCTGAGAACACACAAAAAAAGCCATATGGCTCAAGAGAGGAAACGGACACACGTTCCTTTTCAGAGTTTCTGAAATCAATGTGTTCCATTGAAATATCATGTGAGCCATTGAAATAAGCTCACCAGTGTGTTTTATTTTGTGAAATGCGGGGCATGCCGGCCATGAAATGGGAGCCCTGAAATGTGATACAGGCATCTTAACCAGCTCAGGATTTTATTCAATTCTTCAGGCCTTAATCCTATTAACTTTCATGCACAAAGGAAGTGCAGCTCTCCTCTCTGATGATTCCACCCAGGCCTCATGGCATTTGTAAACCAAATCTTGAATTTTACCACTACAGCTTATTGTTAAAAAATATAACAAGCCTCAGTGAAGCCACTTTTCAAAAAGGATATTTTAGACTGTTTACTTTAAGAAAAGCCTTAGAAGAGCCTGATTTCAATCAATTAATAGAATTTGAGGTTTCTTTTTTTTTTTTTTAAAGGGACTTTATTTGAATATGCAATTTTTTTGGTGTGGAACACATCAAATGTATGGCTTTTTAAAAACCCAATCTTCGGTTTTACAAATAAAGGTCATTGGTTGATTTAAAAATATAACCAGCATCAATGTAACCACTTTTCAAAATGAATGTTTTAGACTGTTTACTAAAAAAAAAAGTTAAATGGGTTTGATGATTCACAATCAGTTTATAAAATGAGAGGATTTTTTAAAAAGCAACTTCACTTAAGACAAATTTTTGTTATGAAATGCATCAGACTTATTTCTCTCTGCATGTCCTTTGGACATCAGTCTAACCCAGCAAAATACCAAGCTCTGATTGTGATGTTGTTAGAAGCTAATCTCATAGTCGTGAACATGAGCTAATGACTCATTAGTCCATATTACATTATATACTTTTCAGTCTGCTCCTGCAGTTTTGATTCAATTTCGTTCCTACCATTCAGATTTGAAACAGCCACATCTTCCTGTTACTGCCTATCAAATGCATAAGGCCTTTCTCTGAAATTTTGAACTATTTTAGACCTCCATTATTTATACGATTTGTCCAACCCTTAATGTAAAAGTGGAGAGGATTATTTGCATCTATCCTCTCTCTGTTCCGAAATCCTTGCTGTTTACAGGTGGCTGGCTGTCATTAGTACAGCCTACCCTGTGCTGCCTTGGTCTGGAATGTCTAGTCATTTCGGTTTACATAACAGTTTCACTGGGGTGTTTGCTTTCCAAGGTCACTTCACTGTCAACTCCCGCAGTCCACACGTAAGTCTGCCTGGTCCACATGATTTGCACAGGAAAAGAAAACATTTTATCCAAGCCTTTCAACCTACTTTCTTGCCTTAGCCTAAATTCTTGGAGTTTGCATTTAAAGAGTGATACAATTCACCTCCTCTTCTGAAGAATAGATTTACTTCTCGGTGTGATTTCCTAGTCTGTCTTGACTCCTTTCCTGACTGGGAGCACCTGGCAGTTTAGCCAGGATGCCTGGGTGCTCCCCTCCCAAACACACCTGGACCTGAAGTTATGAATGACGCTATGGCCAGCGCCCCTCACCCACAGGGGTGCCCTCCCATCCCGAAAGGATCTACTCTGACTTGGAACATCAAGGAAGAGGGAGAATTCTTTGGTGAATAAACCTGGAGTCTTAAGTACTCCTGCATTTACTTCCCTGTAGCTGGGTAATTTAAGCCAGTTTGCCTTTCATTTCAACCATGTCAAAGTATCTGATAAAGTTATAACATCGGACTAGCCAGGAAAATGAGAGGCTGGACAGTAACATGTTTATAATATAAATCCTTCCTGTTTTCCCAGCTCTTATTCCCCTCCCACCGGTTTTCCATTCTGACAGTCAGAAGAATACTTTGGAGATTTCGCTTTCAGACAATGGCCGTCCATTTAAGGAGTCCCTGCAAATGTATAGTTACTATGTTAAGGAAAATTCCAAGGCTGCAAATCCACAAACCCAGTGCTGGGTGAAACAGTTGACCCAAATCAGCTATTACCAAGATCCATTAGCATTAATTGCCATAACAACCAGACTGGCCGGGCTTCATGTCACTCATTTCCCAGGAAAGCAGCCTAGAAGAGGCCACATGGGAGTGGGGGTGAGGGGGAGCCGGCTGGGAGTGAGCATACCTGCTTAGTCACTTGATCTCACAGACCATGCTTCCTGACCTTGGAGAAAATCCGTTTCAAAACATTGATTTTTCAGTCGTTACAGTTACACATCACATGTCCCTTCGGCTTTTGAGCCATTCAAGGAATGTTTGGGAAATGCTTTAAGTAGAATAAATAAAGGTAAAATCAGAATCCCCAATTCCTAACTGGGAATCCATGGAAGAGATTCTGGAGAGTTACAGCCCAGAACTAGGCTTCAGAGGGAGCTGTGACTGACTCTATTTTCTAATAAGATCCTGTGTGTTGAGTCTATTGTGTGTACAGACACACACACAACATACACACATATACATACATGCAGAGATATTCTTAAAAAAGTATTTAAGGTACTTTCACAAAAATGTATAACCATATCTACCCATTGGTATTTGGGGAAAAGGTGGTTTCAGAAGAGGATGTGGTTAACATCGCCAAATAACGTTAGAAAAGGAAGTGTGTATTCCAATTAGATCTCTTCCCTCTCTTCAAAATGGCAGACTTTCCAATTTTTCTTTCTTTCGAAGCATGTATTCAAAACTACACTTTCCAAGATGCTGGGCAGGCAATGCTCCTAAATGCAAGTACTATCAATGAATTGAACACTCATTTTGGACTATTAGTCTTTGGGGGGAGAACCAGCTACCTAAATTGTGGGGCTCAGTGCAAAATAAAATGTAGGGCCTCTTACTCAAAAACAAGGAAAACATCTCTAGAGCTACTAAAATATAGTGTTTTCCTTTGTTCCTCATTCTCCTTTGACTTGCTATGGTGTGTTTTATTTGCTAATATTTAATGTTCTACGTAAAGAAAAATTAAAAATGATAACTTATTTTAGTATGAATTTCACCACTCGTTTATATTGTGCAAAGCCAATTTTAAATGCAAATATAAGAACATTTAACATGTATGCAGAATCACTGAAATTACACAATTTCTTTTTCACAGCTCATGTACACCTATGTATTTTTTTAAAAACCAGAACAGTGGAAAGTCTGCATAAAACTGACTCAACTATTTCTGTGCCACTTCTTGATACACACACACTCACACACACAAACTACATTCTCTACCTTTGACTTATTGAAGAGTCGGGAAAAACTAAAAAGGAAAACAATGATGGGTTTCCTGTCTTTCCCCTTCCTTCTGTGTCATCATTTTCAACATGAGTAGTTGGAAGTAATAGGAACAAAAAAGGATAGGATAAGATTCCTCAGTCCTTAGTGTTTCTGAGAGCGCCATTGTCTTCTTCAGTTGTAGAAAGTTCTAGTTCAATTGAAAAGCAGGCCCTCAGAGGCTATCAGCGCCCCCACTTTGTCCTAGACATAACACAGCTCATGTACTCACCTTGAGCCACACTGAATGCTGCCTCGTGCGTCCCCCAGGATTCCATGCTCATGGGGCATCACAGCCACCAGATGCGGATGGGGTGGCAAGGAACGCTCCATCGCCTCATCGGACGTCATTTACAAAGCACGGGTGCTAAGATCAAAGGATTAAGAGTTTCCAGACAGCAATAGCAGAGCATTAAACCAAGCACTGGCAACGCGGGGCCCCGTGGGACTGCACAGGTCACATGCCTGTCAAGTGGCCCTGAGTATTCCTGTGCTTGAGCTGATTTCCACTGTAGACTGAGATCCTAAAAGGTGTAAGTTTCCAGGCCTCACCTGTCTATCCGATACTGCCTGCTGGGAAGGTCTGGCAGTCAGGAATGGGCCAGGAGCTGACGCTCCACACTGTCCCAAGTCACCCTTGCTAAGTCCCCTGCCCTATGGACATTTTGGCTCCAGGGGAACCTTGTTTCCCTTTGGTTCAGCTTCCCCTTATCTAACCATCCCCCAATCTCCACCCCAGCCCCTACCCCTGGGAAATGGTAGTTAGGGTTACTGGGATCCATTTTGCTATATACTGCTCACAAATAGCATGTCTTTATTTCTCTTTCACAGGTCAGCACTTTTCAGTCCTACACTTATTTTTATTTCCTATATCTTTTTACTATGAAATATTTCAGAAAGAGAAAGATTTACAGAATCACATAGTATGCAGCTGGATGCCCATCATCCAGATAAGACCTAAAACATTGCAAATACAGTGGAAGCTGCCTGGGCTACCTGCCCTGATTGCATTCTCTTTCCTGCCCCTCCCTCCAGCAACCACTGCCATGGGCGTTCTCTTGCATGTTTTTATTATTTTACTTCAGATGCATATGCTCTTAAAACGTGTATTTAGTATTGCCTGGCATATTTTAAAACTTCTGTGTGAACGGTATCATTTGGTGTGTGTCTTGCAGCTTGTTTTTCACCCTCAACCTTATGTTTTTGACATTTGTCCATGCTACTCTGGCATGAGCCTTTGTGTCCAGTTTAAGTTTATGTTTCCAAAGTTCCAAGTTTTTGATCCTGTAGGGAGCTTATTGTTGCTGAATCACCTATGTCTAGCTTGGGTGGACTGTGTCCGGTGATTAGAGTCTCCTTTGACTCTGTATTTAACCAAAAATTTGTTGGGAGACTTGAGTCATCAAACCCTTATCTGTTTCATTGAGTTTCCACTCAACCCATTGTCTGGGCAAATAACATGCCGGAAAATTTTACTAGTGTCTCTTGGCAATCATTTGTTGTGGGATGGCACAGCCATGTAGGATGAGGCGGGTCATGTTTTTCTGGCCACTCCTTTGATCTTCAAATTAGATTGAATTAGTATTAAAGGAAGTACAGAGAGATGTAAAATCAAAGCCAGATAAGGCTCATCTTACCCAGAAGCAGAACGAATGGTAGTTCATCTGTAGAATGTCATCTGGGGACAGTCTTTCTGCTGTGACTCCCTCTCTACAAATTATTCCTTTTATAAGCATTGCCCAGTCCCATTAAACACATTGCTCTTTAGAGTTTATAATATTGTGACCCTTTGGTGTGAGAGACATTATCAAATTGATTTCTCTCCTGGTAGGAAAGATGTGGGAGCATAAGTTTACTTGGCACTTGAGCAGGGGAAGGGAATGAACCCATAAATTTTTTTAAAAGGGAAGGGGATCGATCAAAACATGATTTTTTTAAAAAGGAGAAGATTACAGAGTATTAATAATAATCACTTCCATTACTAGAATACTGACCACATGGCCATGCTTTCTATGCATTCAAATCCCACTCAATCCTTACCAAAACCCTGTGAGATATGTGTTTGCATTATCATTGTATAGATGAGAAAAGTTCAAAGACATTAAAAGTGTTCCCACAAGACCCCAGAATTAGTTATGGAAGGGCTGGGATTTGAACCCAGATGTGGTCACAGGGGCAGGGCTCTTTACATGCTCCAGCGAACTAAGCTTGCTGACACCACAGTTTAGTGGCAAAGCAGCCTTGCCGAAGGGACGTATCACCACTGGTGTCTGGCACCGGGTGTTGGCCAGATGGATGTTGTGACTTTTGTCAATACTGAACGTCTGAGTTGGGTGTGGGTTGGTCAAGTGGGAAAAGAAGTAGAATGTTAGTGGTTATGTGGTTTCTAAAGAAGAGCCAGAAAAACTCAAAAGTCACTATCAGTTGGATTTCTACAGACCCGCCTTTGGCCTCAAAGGATCACTGCCCTACTTGAGGACTGGCTGTGGCTGGCTGGCCTTTGGAAGGACAGTCCAGGCTGTCACAGCCTCTCTGTGCCCACACTGGGCTAGGCCAGGGCCTGCTGTGCCAGCAGTTGAGGCGTGCCCTTTCTCCATGCTCATGGTTGGCGGTTCATCGTTCTCTCATCTTCCTCTGGGCCTTCTGCCCCAGAAACATTGGCTTAACTCTGAATTCCCTTCCCCGTGAAGGTCTTTACCCTGGAGTGCATTCTGATGCCCCTCCCTGACACCATATTTTTGCGCCTGTGTCAGAGACCTTTCCACTCACCCTCACTGCCGTCCTTTCAAGTGACCTTGATTCATCTTGCTATCTTTAGCTTTACTCTGTTCACCATAGGCAGAGGGAATGCACAGCTCTGGTCCCTCTATCTTCAGGCCACTGGCTGCTTTTCTGCCTCTCTGTTTTAAACATGTTCTTTATTTATCATCTACCCAGGGACCTCTCTGGGTTGATCTCATAATTTTCAGACTTCCTGACATCTGAATGCAGCGCCTACACGCCCTCCCTAACAGGGGCTGATTTTAATCTTCTCGGCCACAATAAATCTAATGCATACCTCAAGCCAGTGGCAGGCTCTTCTTGATATCTTGATCCCTTTTCCTTTACCACAGAGATTGCTTGATTTAAGAAAGTAGCACTGGCACTTATTTTTACTAGAGTTGGCATGTCACGTTGGCATTCCAGCACACTCGACTCTCTGCAGCCCCTTATTAACCTGATCATTCCAGGTTGAAAAGTATTTTGCCCGTCCAATTTTGCTGGTACTGAAGACCAATTTCCCCCCTGTCTTGTATCTCTTCAAATAATGAGAAATATATGGCAGGCTGAAGACTTCTTTTCTTACTAGTTATTTGTAGTCTGATCAGATATCTCTAGGAAGTAAACGATGACCATAAAATTAGTACCTAGAATTTCCACATTGCTTTTCTTCTCCAGGACTTATTGGGATGGCCTTTATCTGGATATCTGAATAGGTGATTCTTCTCATGGGTCATGTGTTGAAATAGATTGATGGCAGGGTAAACAACCACATAATACTCTTGTGAAGCTCTAAATGAAGTATGGATCATCCTTTCTTTTTCTTTTAACAACAGTTGTAGGTTTACAGAAAAGCCATGCAGAAAATACAGAGTTCCCCTAAAACCCCCTCACATACACAGTTTTCCCTGTTATTAGCGCTTTGAATTAGTGTGGTACCTTTGTTACAATTGATGAAACAATATTATTGTAGTTATACTATTGATAATGGTCCATAGTTTACATGAGGGGTCACTGTGTTGTATAGTCCTATGGTTTAAAAATTTTTTAAAAAATTCTAGCCATATATATACAAACTGAAAATTCCCCTTTTAACGACATTCAAATATATAATTCAGTGGTGTTGATTACATTCACAATGTTGTGCTACCATCACCACCATCCATCACTGAAACTTTTCCATCACCCAAACAGAAATTCTGTGCCAACTAAGCTTAAACTCTCCATTCCCTACCCCTACTCCAACCCCTGGTAACCGGTATTCTAGTTTTTCACTCTCCGAATTTGCTTATTCTAATTATTTCATATCAGTGACATCATACACAATTTGTCCTTTTCTATCTGGCCTATTTCACTCAGCATAATGTCTTCAAGTTCATCCATGTTGTCACATGGATCAGAGTTCCATTCCATTTCACAGCTGAATAATACTTCATTGTATGTATATACCACATTTTGTTCGTCCATTCATCTGGTGATGGACACTTAGGTTGTTTCCATCTTTTGGCAATTGTGAATAATGCCTCTATGAACATCAGTATGCAAATAATGTGAGTCCCTGCTTTCAGATCTTTTGGGTATATACCTGGAAGCGGGATTGCC
>JAQZBX010067642.1:0-15897 GCA_029593785.1 Cabassous unicinctus
GCCTGTCTCCCCTGGCCCCTGGCCAGGTGCAGGTGGTAGTCCTCTCTCACCTTGCCCTCCAGTGGGTGCTTATGGCTTCCCGCTGCTGAAGTTCACATCACCTTTGCCCATCGCCTGCCCTCATCTCTGTAATGAATCCCTTCGTTTCACTCTCTCGAATTAAACCCTTTGCGTTGCCATTCTCTTCCTTGCTGGGACCCCGGCTGGCTCTGAGGGCTTAACCACCAAAAAGAGAAGGAGAAAATAAAATACTTCTGGAATAAATACCATTTTCCAAGCCCAGTGCTATGCCCTTTCCATCCACGATCCTCACAATCAACTATTCTTTCCATTTCACAGATAAACAAACTGAGGCTCAGAAGTGGTACGTGGACCAGGGTGGTGGACAGTCACCTTCATCACAAAGACCACACCATTCTCTCACCTGACCTGCCTTTCTTGTAAACGACTGTTGGGACCAGAGCCCTCCAACCTTGCCCTGAGCATGTGAGGAAACCCGACTGTTGGGACCAGAGCCCTCCAACCTTGCCCTGAGCATGTGAGGAAACCCGAGAACACCCTGTCTCCGGTTAGGGTGTAGCATCCTTGTGGTAAATGGGCTTTCCATGAATGGAAACAGCCTTTCCCCTCTGTGAGGAGAGGCAGGATTTCATGTGAATGTGTGATGACTGGCCGGGAGCCAAAAATAAGAGCAGGAAATGGGAGCCAGCGTGAGATAACTGCCGTGAGCATGAAGGGGAGGGGGCAGGATAAACAGAGGAGTTTCAATTTTGCGAAGCATTCCAGAGCTTGTTGGATTAAGGACGGCCCTTGGGGAGAGCCAGGAATATTAGGAAAAGGGGGAGACAGCCTTGGCAGGCAACGGAGACCAAGTGCTGGTGGAGCAATTAAAGGGCGGAGCAAAAGGGTAGGAAACCACAGAATAATGCAAAACCCAAAAGCAGGCATTTGAAATGTGAAAAAAAAAAAAAATTGTAAGGCAAAACACAGCAGACCAGAGTTTGTGCTTAGTAGCAGAAAATATTCAAAACAACATTTTGGAATGAGAAACACATGGAATAAGAGGCAGATGCCATTCTATTTACCAGCTTGAGAAATGTGACTTGTCCCCATGGGGCACTGAAGGAGGGAGTAGCCAGAAAGAAAGAGAGAATTCAGAATTCTAAATGAAGATATAGAACTGATCAGGCACAGAAGAGGTTTCCCGATGTTTGACTATTACGAATAAAATTGGAAATACTAGATTTCACATGGTCCATGAGAACGGTACAAATTTTATTCTCCCCACTCTACACCAATCCACAACTTAGCCGCTATAAATTAATAAAAATTACCAGCTATTTAACACCTGTGTCCCTGGAATCTTGCTTATATTATCCCTGATTCTACCAACAACTTGCAAGTAGTATTGTTGCCCCATTATACAGGTATGGAAATTGAGGCACAGAGAGTTTGAGTGACTTGCCCAAGGTGACACACCAACTGGTGACATGCCAAGCAAGGAAGTAAACCCAGACCACTCTGTCTCCAGAAATCATGCACATTCCATTATCCCATAGTGAATCTCAGAACTTAGCCTCTCCATTTGGGCCAATCCTTCTGTTTTCAGAAGAGAAAGCAGAGGCATAGAGAGGAGAAAGACACGCCTACATAAGTGGTAGCCCTAGAATTTGAGTGATGTTACATAGGGACTGGGAAGAGAAATTTTTTAAATTACCAAACCCAACGATATTGATGCCAATTTTATCCTTCCAAGATCCCAAAGCCTGGGCAGCAGAATAGCACAGTTTTCAAGCACCATCATATCCCTACCATTCAAATCTTTATCCGTTGATTCAGTAAATGAACATTTATCCAGTCCCAACTCTGGGCCAAGAACTATGTACCATGGAAATATTTTTCCGATAAGCCACTGGAAGGTGCTTGATGTGCATTTTCTTTTGTTATGCTTTTGTTTTGCTTTTTAATTTTAGCACACTTCCTCATAATTCGCTGTATCAGGTCCTCAGACGCTCCTCCAAATACTCAGCTCAGTTAATATTCGGCACAGCTACCTTTAGAACATTTATGATCAAATAACAGTCCTGTTTTTTTCCTGGTGGTAATTGTGTTTTCTGTTCAGTAGCACTGGCAGTTCTGAAAGCCCGTATTTTCTTTAGCAAATATGAATGGCTATGGCCTCTTATATTTCTGGGCTGAAGAGGGTAATTGAAAGGGTGCTTTGTAAAAGGCTCTGGAAAAAAAAAAACTTGGGTTTGGCTAGAGTTTTATTAGAAATCTTAAAACCTGAGGAGAGAGAATAAAATCATTTTAAGTTTGCCAGATCCCAAAACATTTTCCCCATTTGGCCAGACCAAATGCCAGATTCATGCTGAACTATTCTTGCCAAAAAGCTTTTGCCATGTAGCAAACCACTCCCAAAACTTAGTGGCTTGAAACAACAAAGACCTTATTTCCCTGATCCCGTGGGTCAGCTGGGTGGTTCTGGTCTGAGCCCCTCTGGCTGGGCCTGGAAGGTCTAGGATGCTGCATTCACGTGTCTGGGGCCTCAACTAGGATGCCTGAGACCACCCTCCTCCTCCAGGAGGGTAGCCTGAGCTTCCTCAAGTGACAGAGGAACGGGTATCAACAGCAAAATAGGGCAAGCCCAATGCCCAAGCACTTTTCAATGCTCTCCTTGCATCACATTTGCTAATGTCCATTGGCCAAAGCAAGGAACATACCCAAGCCCAGATTTAAGAGGTGGGAAAGAAGACGATGCTTCTTAAAGGGTGGAACTATAAAATAGTGTGGCTTTTTTTTTTTTCCCTTGTTCCCTCAGCTGCTGGCATTTTTGTCAGCCGACAGCCCTCCAGAAATTACTCTTTTTTTCCCAGAAGAAAGCCAGCTCACTCAAGGACACTCTTGCTTCCCAGCGGCGGCCTGTGTCTAGTAAATGATCAACTGATCAATATAAAGATCAAGCTTGGAACAAGTCTGAGGAGTCACCCCAGCTTCAGAACTTCCGCCAGGGATCAGCTGAGGCCTCTGTTGAAACCAAATTGCAGTGGAACTCCTCTCTCTGTTCAATCTCATTTCTTTCCCTCCCACCACAGGAGTTGAGCCTACGTGCACTCTCCAGAAGGCTTATTGCACCCTCATCTCTGTCCCAGCTTCTGCTTCCTGGAGAATCCAGCCTGATGGTTGGTAGAGTCTTCTGAGAAAGCAGACCCTAAGATGAGAACTGGGGCTGTGTGACCTGCCAGCTGACAGGCCAGGAGAACCCACTAGTGTTTGTATGCAGACTTTGTATAGCCCCTGACAGAGGAGACCAGTGAAATTGGTAAAACCCTTACTAGCGGTGAATGGGAGGGTGTAATAATATACTGGTGGCATTTGAGAAATATGAGGGAAATGGTAATTATAAGGGCAATGGAATGGAATGGCTGATGCTGGAGGGCAAGCTATGCTTTGGGAAAAGATGACAAAAGACTAGCGGTGATTAATAGTCCATTAAAAACTAAGGGCCTCCTTAGCACCATATAAGAGACTCTCATCTCCTGCAGTCAACGAAGGTTAAATTCTCAACCTTAGGCAGATTTGCCATGCTAAGGTCAGGACCCTGAGTGAAAAGAATGGAACTCTGAGATATAGTATGGACATGTGGGTAAATACACTTGAAGAAGTATGGATCCCCATATTTCTCAGAGTGTCTGAGCCTCCAAAATGGGCCAGTCTTCCTGTTATGCACTGTCACTGTTTCCTTCCTTGAAGGCAGTGCTGTGGCCTGTCCCCTAGAGAAAGCATGCCTGCCCTCCGGATCTGCCCACACCTCCCTTCTCTCCAAACCACATATAGGTCCCAACTCACAATACAAGCCACCTTGGGGGAGCGTGAACCCGCTTAGGAAGGAAAGAGATTGTACATTGGAGGAGCAGCCAGGAAACTGCAAACAGGATGGATTCTAGGGCTGCTGGATCAAGGAGGGAGGGTTAGAACATAAGGTTGGATAAGGGAGAGTTGCTCGATATGGGTGCACTCTTTCTGGATATAGGATTTAACCACCCTGGCAAGGATCCCAAGAGAGAGGGCAAACATGCTGCTAGGATGGCTCCTAGAGACTGAGAAGAAGCAATTGTCCACCCTAAGTGAAGGAGAAATGCCAAAAATGACATGGTATATTGTGGAAGAAGAGATTAAAAGGCTCAGAGAAGAGGGCAAGCTATGAAAACCAGAAAGCCCACCAGATGATGATGATCTGAGGGACGCCCCAGACGATCCTGCATTTGCCAGAGTGAAGAGAAATGCCCTGGTGAGAGCAGCATCAGCATCCCTGAGAAGCTCAGTGGTGGCTGTCCTCTGTGAACCAGGAGTGACAGCAGGTGTCTTCCCAGAGCCAGGCTCACTGAAGCAATGAGAATGCTACCATCATAAAAATAATAGAAAGCTACGACTTTCCCGCAAAGCAGACTTAGTGTTAGTTTCATTGACCATTGCATGAATAGTTCATTTTTTAAAATTGCTCAGTCATATTCTATGGTATGGATACACCACAATTTGTTTATCTAGTCTTCTGTTAACAGACATTTGGTTATTTTTAGTTTGGGAATATTAAAAATAAAGTCCCACATTGGAATTGTCCTGCATGACATTGCAATGATGGATACAGGCCATTAAACATTTTGTCAAAACCTATAAAATTCTGCAGGGCAAAATATAAACTATAATGTAAACTAGAGCATGGTTCGTAGCAATATTTCAATATGTGTTCATCAATTATTTTAAAAAAATGTGCCACACTAATGCCCCTACAAAAATCAGAGAGATCCAGGAGAATAACAGTGGACTACTACAAACCCAAACATTTACAGCTGCTGTGCTAGAAGCCTCATCTTTGCTAAAACAGATCAATATGGCCTAGGTGCATGGTATGCCACCAGTGATAGAGTGAAAACATTCTTTTCCATCTCCTTCAGAGAGGAGGATCAGAAATAGTTTGAATTCCCTTTAAATGGACAACAGCATATATTTTCATTCTTGCCACAGGCTATGTTAACTCTCCCACCTTCATTCATATTATGGTTTTAAGAGTCCCAGACCAGCTGGGCATCCCACATAATATCACACTGGACCACTATATCAATGATATCATGCGAATTGGACCAGATGAGCTAGAAGGAGCAAGTACATTGAAGACCTTGGTAAGGCACAAGCCCTCCAGGCGGTAGTAGAGAAACCCTGCAGTGAGTCAAGGGCCACCATATCAGTGACATCTTGAGATTTAAGAAATGCTGGGAGATCCCTTACAAAGTAAAGTACAGATTATTGCATCCAGACCTCCCACTATGAAAAGGAAGCACAACATCTGATAGACTTTTTCAGATTCTGGAAGTAGCGTGTTCCAGACCTAGGAGTAGTGCTCCAAGTCCTCTGGCAAGTGTTGGGGTTTGAATCTTATCCCCCATAAAGACACATTCAAGTCTTAATCCACATTCTTGTGGGTGTGAACTCTTTTGTAAATAGTACCTTTAAAAATGTTGTTATTAATTAAAGTATGAGCTCATTTGTGAAGAAGATCTTCAAAGATCCTATTTAGATGAGGCCAATCATGGTGGGCCTTGATACGGCTGGAGTCCTTATAAGGTGGAGAAAATGTGGATGCAGTCAGTCAGAGTGACAGGAGAAGGACAAGGAGACAGACTACCATGTGGCCGAGGCAGAGATGCAAGCCAAGGAACCCCAAGGAACCCCAAGGACTGCTGCAAGATGC
Source organism: Cabassous unicinctus (assembly GCA_029593785.1). Taxonomy (NCBI): domain Eukaryota; kingdom Metazoa; phylum Chordata; class Mammalia; order Cingulata; family Chlamyphoridae; genus Cabassous; species Cabassous unicinctus. Next base: position 5,750 of record JAQZBX010067642.1, read on the forward strand.
CACCAGAATGCAATAGCCTACAAAACAATGAGACAATAAGTTCCTGTTGTTAAAGCCAGAGTGTGTAGTATTTGTCATAGCAGCCCTGGCAAACTAAGACACCAAGTAACGTGAAAGGCTACCTGTTTTGAGTGGTGTCCAGAGTAGGAAAGGGCTCTGGAGCAGGTCCAGGCCTTGGTGCAATAAGCTTGATTTTTGAGCCATATGACACAGCAGATCCTATGGTATTGGAGTGCCGTAAGAAATTACCACAAATAGTGGCTTGAAACAATATTCCTTTATTAGCTTATAGTTCCGGAGGTCAGAAACCCAAAACAGGCTTTCGCTGGGATCAAATCAAGGTGTCAACAAGGCTGCACTCCTCCTGAAGGCCGTCAAGGAGGCCTTCCCTTGCCTTTTCCAGCTTTAGGACCACCTGCTTTTCTTTGCTCATGGTCCCTTCCTTCATCTTCAAGGCCAGCAGTGGCTGGTTGAGTCTTTCTCACATCTCAACACTCTGACCCTGACTCTCCTGCCTATCTCTTCTACCTATAAGACCATTGTCATGATATTGGGCCCACCCAGACAATCCAGCCAGCTCTCCTGCTGTCCCTGTCCTGCCCGTGGCATCTGAGTACAATCGTCCTGGTGACCATTTCCACGTGCAATAGTACACTGCAACCTGGACACATCAGCCTCTGTCACTAGATGTTTGCGATACCTTAGCCCCCACTCAGCTGCTCAGGACACTCTCTTTCAATGCTTTGTGTCTCCTATGTCTAAGCCCCCGCTAAGCTCCTCTGTCATTTACCTGATCTTTATAGAGACTGAATTCCCTTTCTCAGAGGCAGGGTTGTGTGGTGCTTCAGTGAGACGCTATGAAATTAGGTTGCCCTTGACTGCTCTCCTGGCTTTACCACCTGCTCACTGTGTGTCTTTGGACATGTTAACTTCTCTGAACCGTAGCCTCCCCATCTGTGAAATGGAGACCATGTTACCTATCCCATTGCTGGCAGAGAAGAGTTACTGAGGTGATATGTTTAAGCACTGGTAGCATCATCTTGGAAAATGGTGCCTTTTTTCCATTTTCTTAATCCCAACATCTTATTTCCTTTATCCTCATCATGTCTTGAAGTCAGAGGGAATATGTTTTGGAAGCTCAGGCTCCTCTGGGTTCTAAGTTCTCACAGACTGTGTTTCTTTGGCTGGACAGGCTGGTGCTTCAGTTGAACCCAGGTGCTTTTCTCTTTGGCTTTCCCCTTTCCATTCATATATTTCAGGGTTTATCTCTCAGCACCTAGAGGACTCAATATGCTCAACACCAGCATTAATCCTCCTGTTGAGACTCTCGCCCCTCCCCACTCTGTTCCCAAAGCCAAGGGTGTGCTGTTGACACGACACTCCCATGGGCACCCAAGTTGTGCCAGCCACAATATCATCAGTGTCACTCGTAGTTAGCCCAAGAGACAAAACCACTCTTAGGAATGGACCCAGAAAACATCTATGGGGCCTGTCTCTTCTTTCCCTTGGCTAGAAGATAGTAATTCCAGCTGAAAGACATTTTCAAAATATTTATAATCATAGGCTGTGAGTGCTGCAAAGGCCTTTAGGTCAAACCCCATTTTACAGAAGAGGAAACTGAGACTCAGAGAAGGGAGATGCCTGTGTGTTATCAGAAGACAGTGCAGTGCAGTCCTGAAGGAGACTCAGGTTCAAATCCCGGTTCCTTTCTGTCCTTGCCATGTGACTTGAACCAAGTCACAGAATGTCTCTAAATCTAGATTTCCTCATTTATAAAATGGGAATTAATATAGTACCTACCTCATGGAGTCATTGTTTTGGAGTGTACTCTGAAAACACTCAAGAAAGCTACAGCATAGGTCTCACTCCTTCCTTTCCATAATCCACTGGAATTGGGGCACTGAGAATTGCTTTCCATTTTTCAAGGTTTTCTGGAATCCAGTGTTATATATGCTGCTTAAGCTTTGGGGACAACTTTGCTTTTCCCTACTTATCTAAAAAAAGTCCTTTGATAATCACAACAATGCTTATATAATTATATTTATTATAAAGAGTAATAAAAATGGAATATATGGAGTGTGTCTAATATGCCACTGTGCAAGAATCTTCACAACTACCCTTTGAGTTAGGCTCTATTTTCATCACCCTCATTATACTGATGAAGAAACTGAGGCACTGAGAGACTAAGTAACTAGCTCAAGGTCACACAGCTGCTAAGTGGCAGTGCCCAGATATGGCCCAGAGTGATCTGATTTGGGGATTACAGTGCTTTCCTCTATAAACTAAGACAGCTTGATTTCATTACTCTTGGCTGTTGGCTTATTGGAGGAGGATCATCCTCTTTTCTTTTGTCTTTTTAAATCTGTATTGGCTTTTCAAGTTTTATGGAATATTATATAGTCTCCCAGTTGTTGATTCTTGGGGATGGGTGTGGGGCTGGTGGTTTCTCTTTTGATGAAACTGGAGATGGCTTAAGTCTACCAGTTAGCTTGAGATATTTGACAACTGGTTTTCTCGGCTCCATTTTCTCTTTCCATTTAACAACTTTTGTCTCAGATGGGAACGTTTATCATTTTTTTCTTTTCTTCTTAATGGCCTTTTTTATTTGAGGATTGGATGTGATGGGTGTAAAAGCAGGCAGGAAAAAGGAGAAGGTCTTTATTTTCTCGTCTGGTCTCATTTAAAAAGCTCTCTTTGCTCTGTAGTTAAACATTTGGGCTTCCCAGTGTCTCTCTTGTTAGTGGTTTTGCCCTGTCTCTGTTTATTTTGTGACTCGTGGCTGAAGGGCTGTGTTTTCTAAAGGGAATTATCCCAGCTACATCGCGTTCTGGCCACACGTTGGCCGCCCTCTTGGTCAAGGCCTTCTTTGTGTAGAGAAACCGAGGATTTATTCTGGTTAACAGGGATGCCATAAAGAAGCAACCATTCGATGAGGCAGGGACGCCATGAACTTCCATTAGCGTAATCAGACATTTACTCCCCGTGACAGGATGTTGTTCTTGGCGACAGAACCACTTAAGCAGAGGTTCAGAACACAGGATTCTAATGCGTGTGACTGAAACACACCAAGATTCCTGTTGTTTTAGTCAGAAGTAAGAGCAAAAACGGCTTGAGGTGGCTCAGAAGAGAGGGCTTCATCTGAAGGCTACAACAGGTCATCTCACTGGAAAGCAAAGATGCTCACTTGGGCCTCACAGGACCTGGGCTGGGCTTTCGGGGAACATGTCTCTCTCGCTCTCAGGCAGTGCAGCGGTTCCCTCCATCCCCCATCTCTCAGAGGCTGCATGGTCTTCTCCAAGCCTTAATTTCCTCATCTGCATAATGAAGCTGTCACAGAGTGGTTAAGAGTATAGGCTCAGGAGTGCCAGCCTTTTTTCACAGCCTCACCACTTCCTAGTATTTGGCAAATTACTCATTTGGTTTGTGCCTCAGTTGCCTCATCAGTGAAATAAACACTCTTGAATTCTGGGGTTGTGGTGAGGATTAAATGGGCTAATCCCTGACACATGCTTAGCACGGTACCCGGTGCTGGGCAATGCTCAATCCGTGTTAGTCATGTTTTGTCTCTTGTGACCGCCTTTCCTAGCTCTCACATGGCCAGATATAGCCATAGCCAAGGGTGGTATTAACAGTATTAGTAATAATAATAATAATTAATAATAATAGCTAACCATATGGAAAGTTTACCCTATAAACATTTTATAAACATTATTTCATTTCATCCTAATAAAATCACTTTGAAATAGTTACCTTTAATATCCCCATTTTATGGATAAGGAAACTGAGGTTCAAGAAAGCAAGTAACTCACCCAGACACCCAAGTAAACTGAGCCATGCTCACATCTGTCTGATGCAAAGCCATGCTGTGGGAATACAGGGCCTTCTAAGTCCACCACCACAACCTGGTGGCTGAGTTTGCAGGTTTTAAGCTTGGCATATTAGTTCCTTAGTTCAAATGCTTGAGAAATAATGTAATGGACTGAGCTCAGCCTACAGACTTTACCCACCCCACCCCCAAGTCAGCTGTGGCCAGAGGGGTGGGGTCATGGGGTACAAACATGGTAGTCTAAGCTCAGTAGGGACCAGGAGCATTTCTCCAAAAGGAGGTAAAAAGTGGGGAAGGCGATGAAACCTTTCTATTATAGACCCCCATTCAATCCTGAATCTGCCTTAAGGTTTGCTCCATAGGGTTAGGGTCCTGGAGGTACTGGTGCCGGCCTTTCTCGTGCCAAACTCGGCTATAGGCATGGAGGACCTTCCCTGACAAGCTCAGCCCTACCCATTTCTGGAATTAAACTATCCAGGGTTGGCAGTACACGGAATGCCTTGTGCCTGCCAGGGGATGGAGCCTGGAAATTTGTCTGGCAGCCCTAAGCAGCAAATGTCTCTGCGTCCACCATGCCGGCCTCCTCCCACCTCTTGCTTGGTCTTTCTATGGTGTGCCCACTTGGTTCATGGAACTGTACTCCCCTTCTGATTCTGTTGTTAGACCCCATCAATGAGTTTGACTATCTGCCCAGTACTTTCTCTTCCTCCCCAGACCCTGTGGCCCCAAACACTAGCTGAGACCCTACCCTTATCTGAACATAAGGCTGTGAAGCACAAACATGCTCCCTGCAGAACTGTGCCTGAACCTACCCACCGTCAAATCAGGCCCCTTTGAATGTAGTGTTTTTTTTTTAACTTATATTATGGAAAATTCAAATATACACAAAAATAAATAGAATCATATAATAAATCCTCACATATCACCACCTAGCTTCAAGAGTGACTAAATCATGGCCAAAGTAGTTTTATCTATCCAGACATCCTATCATTGCATCTGTAAATATTTCAGCGTGCACCTCTAAAATTTTAGGATTCTTGTTTTTAAGCATAACCACATTGACATTATCACACCTAAATAAATTAACAATAATTCCTTAATATCACAAAACATTCAGTGAGTGTTCAAATTTCCAGGTGTCTCCTGAATATCTTAAAGTTGCTGCTGTGGATAATTGAATCACGCCCCCCACAAAGACATGCACAAGTCTTGACCCCAGGCCCTGTGGCTGTGAATCCACTTGTACACGGGCTCCTTGAAGGCGTTATCAGGTAAGCTGAGGACAAACTGAATCAGAAGGAGCCTTGCTCTTTTCCGTGTTCACTTCCGAGATGACAAAGAAAAGAAGGTCTTGCCAAACAGGGCCATGGCCACGTGCAGCCTACTGGCTGCATGAACTGCGCCCACTGTGTGCCCAAGGATAATGCCGTTAAGAAGCTCGTCATTCGAAATATAGTAGAGGCAGCCGCCGGACATTTCCAAAGCAGGTGTCTTCAACGCATATGTGCTTCCTAAGCTGCGTGTGAAACTACATTACTGTGTGAGCTGTGCCACTCACAGCAAGGGGATCAGAAACCGCTCCGTGAAGACAGGGAGCACCAAACACCCCGAACCCAATTTAGAACTGCGGCTGCTGCTCCACAACCTCCGCCAAAGCTGAGCCCTTAAAGGCTGAAAAATACTGCTTTCTGGGGGGGAAAAACAATGAAATGGAAATTAAACTTAAAAAAAAAAAAAAAAAAGAATGAGCCTTATCCCATATGACTAGAATCCTTACAAACAGAGGAAATTTGGACACAGGAGGAGACAGGAGGGGACAGATGGCCGTGTGACAGAGGCAAAGATAGAGTTCTGGAGTGCGGGCAAGTCACCATCGGAACGTACAGGCTTCAGAGAAAGCACGGCCCTGCTGACACCTTGAATTTAGACGTCTAGCCTCCAAACCCATGAGACATAAAATCGCTGTTGTGAAGCCAACTAGTCTGTGGTCCTTTGTTTCCGCTGCCCTGGCAAACCAAGACAGTTGTTTGATTTTATTCCATTGTAACAGTTTGAATCAGCTTCCAAATAAGGTCGACCTACTGTGATTTGCTGACGTGTCTTTTAAGTCTCTTTCTGAACAGCTGGGCCTTTGCCCCCATCTTTCTCCTTCAACGACCCTACATCCCTATCTCTACTCCTCTTACCAGCCCTGCTCCCAGTGGTGGGATGGACACCAGGGGAAGGGAGCGTATGTGGCGCAGCCCCTTCTGGACTCCCTCTCTCAGGGATGGGCTTTGTCTGCAAGCTGCGTGTGAATCCGTGGGCACTCGCCTCCTCTATGGGGTAAGCAGTGAAGCGCAGGCATCTGGAGGGTCCTGGGGGAGGCAGGGGAAATGCAGTTAGGCCTGGGACTGGGTGGCTAAGTTTCATTGAGCAGGGAAGGAGTCGAGTCCTGCTTTTGGCTTCACGTTCAAACCTGTGTCCTCTAATCCACAAGCATTAATCTGGTACTTTAGTCCTTTGTGTTTCCTGTTTCTCAAATGGTTTGTCATCCGTGGAAAGCAGAAGTGTGATAAATCAGCACCTTAGAAACACCACCAGCTGCCTTCCTTTCCCCACCAGCCACCCACTGCTGAGATGCTATCAGCCCTCCTGGCAAAAATTGCCCAAGGTAAAACAGAAGGCTGTCATTAGAGCACAGACCTTGCCTACCAGAGTAGCTGTGAGTTGCTAAGTCTAACCCGCCAGGCATCTAGTGCATTTCTTAAACAGGCGTGGATGGGGCAGGGACAAGGATTCTATGAGGAGGCAAAGAGACTTTCCATTTACAAACCTTTTAGACATCTGGCAACCTGAAGACCGTGCAGCTTCTGCTGTGATTTTCAGCTAGGTCTGCAAGAGGGTGCATGCGAGCTGTGTGCCTCCCAGCCCGAGATGCGCACGTGGGGCCTTAAATTGTTAGCGCCACCTGCCCCTACCAGCCAGCTGCCCCTTGTGCCTTTTAGGCTGATTCGAAATGAGCTCAGGGCTGCTTGGTTAGGGTATAATGTGGACTAGATGTGAAATTGACCCCAAATAACGATATGTTAAATAAGGTCGAAATCTATTCTCTGTCATGTAAAAGTCTGAGCTGACGGTGGCTCTGCTTCACCGAGGTGTCAGGGGTCCCAGCTCCTTCTGTTTGTTTGTTCTGTCCTCCCTGGAGCAGTCCTCTTGTCCGCCTGGCATATTGCCCTTGCCTCTGTCAACATCCTATTGGCCAGAACTTTGTCCCACGGCCTCACCTAGCTGCAAGGAAGGCTGGGAAATATAATGTTTTTTTTCTGGATGGTCATGTGCTCAGTTTAAAATTCTACCCTATGGAGGAAGGGGAGAATGGTATCAGGGACAGCAGTCTCTGCCAAAATGGGCAGTGGAGAAGGAGAATGTGGGGGTGGGGGACTGTAACCCCTTGGATTCATATAGTTTCTCCACAGCCTCTTAAAGATCATTCTTACCCTTGCTTTAGATTTCCAAAACCAAAATAGGGGTGTTACCCTCGAAGGTGGTAGCCTTGCTGAAAGAATAACAACCAAAAAAAGGACTTTATTCCCTTGTTATAAAGAAAAATCTTGCCTTCTTCTTGGATTCAAGAAAAGAAATGAAATTATTACAAACCCCAAGTCCAGGAAGGCACGTGCCTTTTTGCATCAGCTTTGCTTTGGGAACCACATTTGCTCAGCAAGTCGAGGAGGAGCCCTGGTGGCTTGCAGAGCATGCTCCTTACGGAAGCAGTTCAAGAGAAAAGCAGCACTGAAGGGAGGCTGAGCACGCTGCAGGGAAGGCACGTGATTTTTCTTAGGGGAAAGAGTGAGATGTTAGGGGACTGACCTGACAGATAAGAAATGAAAATAGGATCTTGAGGGTCAGGAGAAATATCCGTGGGTAGGCAGGACACCTAGATCTAGCTGCTCTTAAAAAGACAGAGAAAGGGCGGGGATAGACAGTGGGATCCAAGTTCACCAACAAAGTATGAAAGACAAGACCCCAGAAAAGAGACTATAATGACCCTCCCAAAGGCAGCCTGGATGTGGGAAACGTGACATGTACCTTCTCACAGCCCTAGAGAGAGGAAAAGACCAGAGCAGAGGAAAACACCTGTTAAAGATCAGGACAGCCACCATCTGGACAGATTTGCAGGGAGCCAGGGAAGATGGCGGTAAAATGCTCAAGGATTGCTGGGTGAGTTCCAAGGTGGGGACAGAGCTATTGCCTGTGGCCTGAGGGACCGTCCCTGAGAGCACTATGGAGTGAGGAGTTCTAAGTAAGCTCTATAGTCTTATTAAATTGGATCCAGGCCTGGGATGTGGGTCTGATGGGAAAATGTGCCCAGGGTGGAATTTTCCACCTCAGCAAAGGTGAAGGTGGGCAAGATTTCTGGAAACTGGATGAATTTGTCAGATGCAGTATTTAGTGATTCATAGAGAAACTCTGCAAGATACAATTTAGTGGCAGATGTTAGAAAAATAAATGTCTGGGCCTATTTCATTTACCTATGATTGTACAAGAAACCACCTCCAAAACAACAGCATAAACAAAGATTTATTATTTTTCATGATTCTACAATCTGTGCCAGGCTTAGCTGGGCAGGTCTTTTGTTCAATGTGGTGTCTGCTAGGGTCAAATTGTCTGAGATGGTTTCTTCTTTCACATGTCTAACACCTCAGCTCAGATGGCTTAGTAGCTAGACGATTGCTGTGCATCTCTCTCTCTCTGTTTTCTCATGGCCCCTCCAAGTTGTTAGCTTGAACTTCCTCACAGCATGGTGGTCTCTTCTTACATGGATAAGAACTTCTTCCGTGGTGGCTCGCTGCCAAGGGAGATCAATCCAAATATGCAAAAACTGGAGCCACAGATCTCTTAAGGCCAGCCTTGGAAGCCACGCAGGACCACTTCTATTCTGTCCTGTCAAAGTAAGTCATGGTGCAAACCCAGGTTCAAGGGGAGGAGAAACAGATTCCATCTCTTGATGGAAGGAGTGGCAAAGAATCTAAAGCCATGTTTAATCTACCACAGGTCCTGACGGCAAAGACAAATGTAAAGGAAGGCAGTTACTTAGATCCAGCAAATTGTACTAACTTTTGGTGAGTTAGAGAAAGAAAGAGGTTATATAAAGGAATATATTAAACTATTAGAAATTCAACTGTATCTTGCTGAAAGAAGTTAGGGGGACAGCAAGAGACCTACAGAACTAGAGACACATCCCAGTTCTGCAGAAAAGGATGGAGCAGAAAGAAATGGTACTCAAGGCCTGCCCATTCAGAAGCAGAGCAAAGACAGTGTCTTAGAGAGCACGTGACAGAGACGCAGGTCCTCCTGGGGCTACAGAAACATCAAGGTCCATTTTAGGAACCAAATGAGGATGCTGTTTTAGCTGGGGGTGGAGGGAGCTGGGATAAGGGGGAAACATTCCCCAGAAGGATTCTTAGTTTGCTTAAGTAGCGGCAGCAGCAGCAGCTACTACTGCACAGGATGGAAAAGGCCAGTTCCCAAGAGCACGTGCCCATGGCTTGAACAGCTGGAACCCACCATCTTACAGCACTGAAATGGCAGAAACACAGGCTCGAAGAGAACAGCAACATAAAGAGGTGCTGGGTGGGAAGGCAGACTCCATCTAGTACACGTGGTGGCTGGAGCTGCCCGGACTTTCTAAACGTGGCAGGATGGCCTTCGTGTCCCTGGGAGAGGAGTCAGCATGCATAGGGGAAATCCACGGTTCCAAAACGAATCTCTGCTGGAGCACTTTTCCTTTTTGAGTTTAAGGTCACAGACGCTGGGCTTTGGACTGACTAGCATTCCGGTGAGGAGGAGACTACGAATCTTTCCCTCGTCTAGGCTTCTCCACCAAAGTACCTCTGAGTCTCAGCAGTGATCTCTGGCAATATGAAGTAAGGGCTCTGGGAATGTAATTTTGCCTGAAATAACTCTACAGGCTTGGGAAGGATGTGCTTTTTAAATTTGGTGGGAGTGGGGCCAGTGCTTATGAAAATGTTTTTGGCCAATTAGTTTTTTGGTCTCTTTGAAAGGTGAGGCACCTTTAAACTAGTGAGACATGATGTTGAACTAATTTAGGTTCTGAGGCCCTGATGTAACCATCCACTTCCGGCGAAAGGCCCCAGGCTTTAGCTGCGTGGAAACCCTAACCCCATCTAGTCATCAGGACCCTTCTGGCCTGATGCTGTGCACGAGACCTTGGGGGGCATCGATCTTGAACTCCGTGTTCTTTGAACTTACACTAACAAGGGCAAGAGGACTTGATTTGGGGTTTCAATTTCTGCCTCTTTTTTTTTTTTTTTTTTTT
>JAQZBX010067643.1:0-15889 GCA_029593785.1 Cabassous unicinctus
AAGTCCTAGAGATAAAAATGTGACTATGATATAGTGCCTCTTTAAAGAATTTGCAGCCTAGGAGGGGAGACACAAACATAATCAAATAGGTATGAGTTTCTGTGTAACTGCTAAAGCAGAGATATCAATAGCACACAGAGAAGTAAATATTTAATCATTTGTGGGGTTAGGGGTAAAGAAGGAGTTGGAGGTAGTACTGGACTGAAGCTGAGCATGAAGAATGAGTAGGAGTTAATAAGAAATCAGATGGGGGCAGAGAGGGAGAATATTTTAAGGATAGTAAATTCTTATCCAAATTTCAGAATTTCATAGGACTTTATTAATGAGTGTCACTAAAGAACCCACTTTTGCAAGTGTTATTTTATTCCCAAATTATTTAGTCTTGATTTGCATATGGCTTGTTCAATTACACTTATTTTGGTGACCTACTAACATGTAATTAAACAATTTGTCTGAATGCTATTAAAGTTGAGGTTGAGAAAGGTTAAGTACAATGCCTGAAAGTTAAAAGCCTCAGGGAGTAGTTTGAATTTGAAGCTCCAATCTCTACCCTGAAGCTTTGAGACCATGACACATGAAATCTGTGGATCTGATAGGCCATTTACTAACCAGATATGCTGATGGATATTTTCAAGGTCTCCTTAGACTAATGTGAAATAATAAAATGTTATTGTGTAATAACTGCCTAACATCAGCCACTCTCAGTATCATTAATTATAAGCTTACATCTCCCCATTATACCTCACGCCTTATAGGTCATTCTTTACATAATCCTGGTCCTCTCAGTCCCACTTATTTCTCTATGAATAATCCTGCTTGCTTTGAAATTGAAGAGGATGAACATAGTGAGGGACTAAATCGCTATTCACAATTAATGGAAAAATTGGTTTAATTCACTGAATTCTAACATGCCTAAAACAACTTTAATTGGTATTGTTTTCTTTCATTCAAAGCAAATGCTCTTCAACACATACATGCCTGGCCTTCATAAAATTCTCATTGTAACATCTGCTTCCACTTCACTCCCATTAATTCTGCTGAAATTGAAAGTGTCTGGTTTGCCAAACATGTCTTTCTGTCAAACACCTTGGTGGTAAAATAAATCAGTTTATCTTTATGTAGTAATATATATAATTAGGAATCTGCTGACCTATGCCCCAGAATCATGTTTCTGGAACAGCTCTTCTTTAACTGTAACCACCTATCTTACAACTTCCCTCTATTTCCCTATGCAAATTAACAAACCTATATCTGTAAGGAATTTCTTTGTCTCTTCCCCCATCATTTACCTTTCCCTGGGCCTATTATAATTTTTAGGAGTAGGCACCTAGGTTTCTCAAGCTACTACTTTTTTAAAAATTATAATTAAAAAAAAAATTATTTATCGCCCCCTGACTTGCCGCTTGTGTTTGCTGTCTGCTTTCTGTGTCCATTCACTGCACATTTATTTCCTCTATGTCTGCTTGTATCCCTTTGTTGCATCATCAGCTCTCAACGGGCATGGGCCATCAGCTCTCCGTGGGCACAGGCCAGCTTGCCCTCACCAGGAGGCCCCGGGAACCGAAGACAGGGCCTCCCATATGGTAGGTGGGAGCCCAACCACTTGAGCCACATCTGCTTCTCTCTCAATCTACTTTTACTCTTCTCCTGGTTTCAGGGAAGCAGAACAAATGGCAATTCAGGAGCCCAGGCCCTGGGATTTAGAGGGATTTGGAAAATATATCCCAAATCCCAGGTCTTTTCTTTCCCATTTGTAGTCAGTCTCCATTTTTCCACTTCCATGCTGCCCTCCACAAAAACTTGCCTTACTTTCACACCCAGTTCATCCCTACCTTCCTCAAGGCAGACATTCTTAAACTATTTGGTCAATTTGGGGGACCTGGAGGTGAAAATGCTCTTGTATTCTTCACCTGGCTACCTGCCCTCTTCCTCATGCTCACAGGGTTCATTTCCCAAGACTGACTACTAAGGGTCTTCCTTTACCTCCTCCAGCCTTATAAGATAGTAACCCAGCCTGATATCCTTCCAACTTTTCCCTGTACTCCTTGTCTCTCTCATCCTCAAAATCTAGGGCTGGTTTTCCCTTTTGGAAGGATATTGACCCCATAATTCCCTTTGCCTAACACTTGACCCCAACTTCTCCTAGACTGTGAGTTCCATGAAGACAGGAACTTTTTTGTATCACTATATTCCCAGTGCTCAGAAAATAGAAAGTGGTTAATCTATATTCACTGAATGAAAGAATACATTTTCTTCATGAATTTCTGTTAGGTCCTGACATTTTCATGGGAAGTAAACTCAACACAACACAGTGAAAATATTGAAATAACAGTTCATTCAAGAGCCCAGGATATGGAGGTTGAACTATCTTATATGGCCACATTCAAACTTCAAGAGGGCTCAGAAGTATAATCTTCCCATGGGCCTGGACACAGAGGAGAACTGGAAATGTTGGTGAACAATAGACATGTTTTACATGAATTAGTATCAAATTCTGATATCCTTTAATATTCTTTTCTTATTTGGAGCAAGATGGTTCTACTCAAACTTAAATATCTTCCTTCCCGAACTGCTCCTATATCCCTGTATTTTCCCTTCACTCAGGTCTATAAAAAGCATAGAGAAAAATATTGATGCATTTAACCAAAACCTGTGTCTAAAAATAGCTGGAAGGCGTGATAGAAAGCAAACTTCTTGTTTGGAGAAAAACATTCTAGGCATTTGTAACAGCAAGTACAGAGACCCCAAGGCAGGAGTGTGCCTGGTATGCTCAAGGAACAGCAAGGAGGCAGTGTAGCTGGAGCAGAGACGGGAAGACATGAGATGATGCCAGGGAATAAGGGTCAGCTCAGGTAGGGATTTACAGGGATTTTGGTTTTTATTATGGGAGACATGGGAAGACATTGACAGATTCTAATACTGTAAGAGAAAAGGCAGAGGCAGCACTGATGGTAGTTAATAAACACAATCACAGGTGAATTTGATCTAATTAAATCTGAGTCCCACTACTAGATCAACTCAAACAAGAAAGATGATGTTGGAAGATTATTTCCTCACCTTATCCACCAGTCTACAATATTCAACAAAGAACTAAACCAAAACAAAAAAAAAACTTTACTCCAGTGTTCATTTGCCTATTATATATGATGTCTAATGCAATACAAAATTGAGGCATATGAAGAGGCAAGAAAATGTGACACATATACATGGAAAAATACATTCAATTGAAGCAAAACCATAGATAATGTAGGTATTAGAATTAAGAGGCACAGATTAAAAATAACTATTATAAATATGTTTTAAAATCTCAGGAAAAATGACATAATGAATGAAGAGATGGGGTATTTCAAGGGAAAAATAGAAACTCTTAAAATGTATAATTTAAAAATGTGAAATACATTTCAAATGGACTAAAAAGCAGCAAAGACCCCTTAGAAGATTCAGTGATATTGAAGATGGGTTAATAGAAATTATTCAAAGTGAAGTTGAGAAAAAATATTTTTATAAATGAGAGTGTTAGTGACTTGTTGAAGATATTAACTGCTATAGCACACAAATACATGGTATACTAGGAAGAGAGTATATATAGAAAAGGGGAGAAAGAGAAAAATGTGTTAAAAATGACCAGATACTTTCCAGTTTATTGAAAAATATAAACCAACAGATACAAGAAATTCAAGAATCCACAAGCAGGGTTTCACCTAAAGAAAATTACAGGGAAAATTACACCTAGAAGGGAAGCAGATGTGGCTCAAGTGATTGAGCTCCTGCCTACCACATGGGAGATCCTGGGTTCAGTTTCCTGTGCCTCCTGGAGAAGATGAGCAAGACAGTGAGCTGGCATGACAGGAAGGCACAGTGAGCTGATGCAACAAGATGACTCAATAAGGAGACACAAACAACGAAGGGGGGAAGGGATAAATAAAATAAAATTATTTTAAATTTTTTTTAAAAAAAAAATTACACTTAGAAATGTAATAGTCAATGTGTTAAAAACTAATATTAAATAGAAAGTCTTAAAAGCAATTAGAAAAAGTGACCCATTTCAATAAGCAATATAATGATAAAAGAATACAGTTGACTTCCCATCAGAAATAATAAAAGCTAGAAAATAGTAGACCTACATATTTAAAGTGTTGAAAGAAGGAACAAAAGAATACTTGTTTAAAATTCTATAACCAGCAAAATTCTATATCCAGCAAAAAATCCTTCAAAAAATGAAGTCTAAAAACAGACATTTTAAAATAAATTAAACATGGGAGGATTTGATGTTAGCACACATGCATCACAAAAAAATGCAAAAGAAAGTTCTTCAGGCTGAAAGGAACTGATGCCAAATGAAATCTGGATCTATAGAAAATATGGAAAATATATAAAAGACTTTTTCTCATAAATCTTTAAAAAGAAAAGAGACTATTTAAAGCAAAATTGATAATAATATATCATGGGATTAGTAATGTAGAAGTAAAATAAAATGCAACAATAGTACAAAATAAAAGGGGGTGGGATTCTGATATATGTGAATTGGAATAATATTAATTCTAGGTAGACTGTGACAAGTTAAGGATTCATATTACAATCTCTAAAGCAATCACTAAACAAATAAAATAAAGAGGTTTAGCTGATAACTGAATAGAAAATATAAAATAGAACTATTAAAAATTCAAAAGAATGCAGAAAGCAGGGGCTGAAGAAAAAAAAATACAACAGAAAACAAGCCAACAGAAAACAATTAACAAGATAGTAGACTTCAACACAAGCATACCAATAATTGTATTAAATGTAAGTGGACTACATAATTCAATTAAAAGGCAAGATTATAAAATGTGATAAAAATGCGAGATGAATTACATACTGTGTATGAGACACATTTTAAATATACAGCCACGGATAAGTTAAAATTAAAAGGATAGAAACATATACATCATGTAAACCCTAATTATAAGAGAGCTGGTGTGGCTATGGCAATATCAGTAAAGTAGACTTCTAGACAAATAGTAATATGAGAGATAAAGAGTGACATTGCATAATAATAAAAAGGTTAATTCATCAGGAGAACTTAATTAAAAATGTGTGTACCTATAAACAAGCTTCAAATTTTATAAAGCAATATGTGATAGAATTTCAAGGAGAAGTAAATGCATTCATAATTATGAAGGGGGAATGTAATCGGTATTTTCTCAGTAATTAATAGAACAAGTAGGCCAAAATAGTAAGTCTATAGAAAAATTTGAACAAAACTATCAACAAACTTTACTTAAGGGATAATTATAGACATTTAAACATTTTCTATTACAAGTGTACATGGGACATTTATCATGAAATTATAGTATATGCTGGGAAACAAACTAATTTTTAACAACTTTAAATATTAAAATCATAAAGAATATTTTCTTCAACTTTAAATATTAAAATCATAAAGAATATTTTCTCTGACAACAGAATTAAATTATAAATCAACAGTAAAAAGTTACTACAAAATAACTCTATATATTTGGAAATCAAAAACACCTTTCTAGGAACACAGTGGTCAAAACAAAAAACTAAGATAACTCAAAAAATATTTTAACTAAATGATAATAAAAGTATACAATATCAAAATTTGTGAGATTCAGCTAAAGCAGTTCTTAGAGAAAAAACTGATAGGTGTAAATCAACAGATTAGAAAAAAATCAAATAAATCAAAGAAATATATATATAGGTATGTATGTATATATGTATATGTGTGTATAAACATTTTTAAAGCCAACAAAACCAAAAGTTACTTTTAAGTAAAGATCAATAACACACTTAAGAAAACTGAGAAAAACGTGGGCACACAAATTACCGATAATATGAATGAAAGAAAAAGATAAACAGAAGGAAAATACAGGAATAGTATGAAGAACATGTCAACAAACTTGACAGACTAGATGAAAGAAGCAACTCTTTGAAGGACACAACTTATCAAAAGTGATTGAGAAAATTGAAAGTACAAATAGTCTCATATTTATCAAAAATTGAATTAACAATTTAAATTCTTCCTAAAAGAAAACTACAGGCTTAGAGACTTTATTATTAAATTTCATCAAACATTTAAGGAATAAATAATGCTCCTCTTTTAAAAACACTTTCAGGAAATAGAATAGCGCTGCACAATTTATTTTATGAGATCTATGTAATCCTGATACCAAAATATGACAAGGACTTTGTAAAGAAAAAAATATACATATAAACACTAATAATTATCCTGGACATAGACATATCAGTCCTTAACAAAATATTAGGATTCAATTTGTAGGGTTTATCCCAGTAATTCAAGGAAGTTTAACTTTCAAAACTTATTCAATGTAGTTCACCGAATTACTGAATAAAGGAGAAAAATCATATAATCATCTCAATTAATGGAGAAGAAACATTTTACAGAATCATATACCCATTTGTGATATTAAAATAGATTTCAGCAAACCAACAATAACATACAATTTTCTTATTCTGATAAGAGAGTTATATCCAGAATATATTAAGAAATCAACTACAGAAAGACAAACAAACCTATTTAAAAATGGGCTAAAGATTTAAATAGACATTACTCCAAAGATATACAAATTGCCCCAAAACACATAGAAACATCATTAGCTATGAGGGAAATGCAAATCAAAACTACAAGGAGATATTTCATATCTACTAGAATGGATAATCTTAATAAAAAAGGAAAATTACAAGTGTTGGAGAGGATATGGAGAAATAGTAACACTCAATCGTTGCTGGTGGGAATGTAAAATGATGAAGCTGCTGTGGAAAACATTTGGCAGTTCCTCAGAAAGCTAAGTATAGAATTACCGTATGACCCGGCAATCCCAGTACAAGGTATATACCCAAAAGAATTGAAAACAGGAACTCAAACAGATAATTGCCTACTGATGTTCATAGCGACATTTTTCATAATTGCTAAATTGTACACCAACCCACGTGATAAGCAAAATGTGGTATATACATACAATGGAATATTATACAGCCATAAATAAGAATGAAGTCCTGGTACATGTGACAACATGGATGAACTTTGAAGACATCATGTCGAGTGAAATAAGTCAGACACAAAACAACGGATATTGTATGACATCACCGATATGAAATAATTAGCATAAGCAAACCCATAAAGTCATAAACTACAATGTAGTTTACCCGGGGCTGGGTTGGGGTAGGGAATAGGGTATTAAGGCTTAAAATGTACAGCTTCCATTTGGGACAATGGAAAAGTTTTGTTAATGGATGGTGGTGATTGTAGTACCACATTGTGAACATAATAGCAATGAATTATATATTTGAATGGGTTAAAAGGGGAAATTTTAGGTTATATATATGTTACTAGAATGCATGTTTTAAAAAATACATAAAACTGCACAACACAAACAGTTAACCCTAAGTTAATCATTGGCTATAGATAACAGTACAATTATAAAAATGTGCTTTAATCAATCATAACAAACATACTATACCAATGCAAGATAATACTAGGGTAATACATGGTTACCCTATATTTTATGTATGGTTTTTCTACAAACCAGCAACTTCTCTAAAACAAATAAACAGTCAAATAAAGAAATAAAATAAACATTCCCTTTTCTCAGTCCCCATTCAGAACCCCAAGAGCTATGAACCAGTGCATCTGCTCACGTCAAATAAGCCACACCCCTAGTGATGCAGAAAGAGTAGAGAGGAGATCTGGCTTCTGTCTCCTGATCTGCCTTGACTTGCTATGTAGCGGTGGGCAAATTGCCTTCCCTTCCTAAACTAGATGGCTGTTTTCCCAAATGAGTCATCCTCTGATAACCTATCTCAGAATTTCTGGAAATGCAGATTCTTGGGCTCCACTCCAGAGTGACCAAATCAGAATATCTGTGGTGGATCCCAGGAATCCTCATTTTATAGAGCTGTCTAGGTGATTTTAATGTACCTTTAGTTTGAGTAACACTGAAGTCACCTTTGGCTCTGACAGTATAGGTTTGATCATTTCAATTCTCAAATTGGATCTTCATATTTGCACTGAGGGTGGACATGAGGGCAGGGGCAGGAGGGGCTGCTGCTCACCTCCAAAGTAGAGAATGATCCACAGAAGGAAGCTAAAGGAGTTCCATTAAAGAATAAAAACAAGCTCTGGAGATGTGGGAAAAAGTGCTTTAGGACAAGCAGCACAGGGAGGATTAGGAACCGCAGTCCATGAGAGGAACTTGAAATATGCTCGGTTCTGCTGCTCAGAGGCTGGCCCAAATTCCCCAAAAGACTCACAGGTCACCTGCTAGGAACACTGCATGGTGGAGCCCTTGTAACCTCCACTGCCCAGGAGGGGTGGGCTCTGCTCATAGCTGACATTCTGGACCTACACTGTCTAATACTATTGCCACTAGCCAAATGTGGCTATTTAAATTTCAGCACAATTAATTAAAATTAAATAACATTTAAAATTTAGTTCCTCAGTTGCACTAGCTACATCCCATGTGCTCAACAGCTGCATATGGCTAGTGGCTACCTTGTTGGGCGGCACAGATTATAGAACACGTCCATCACCACGGAATGTCCCATTCATTGGACAGCGTTGTTGTGAAGATAATAGAAACTTTATCCATCACCGTCTTCCACTCAGGCCCTTCCAGTTGCTGGATGTTTGTAAAGAAACAAGGTTGCTTTCATATTTTACTCTCTGTCACAGCCCCTGCTGCTACTGGGGTAAATTTATAGAGCACCTTCCAAATCCTAATCCATTGGATTAGTGTGGCCTTGAAGAGTTCTCCCTGATATAGGCATACCAGGTCCATCTGCTAAGCCCATTATTTGCAGCATTTCTGCCAGAAAGGGTTCATTTTTTCATTTCTGCATTTAAGCCTGTCTTACTGGCTCTAAGATTTTTTAAGCTTAGGTATATAGCAGACACACAGCTTCAACTAGGAAAAAACAAAAAAAGAAAAGAAAAACAACACATAAATAAATAGCTCAAGAAAAAACAAAAACAAATACTTGAACAGACTTCTCGCTGAAGAAAAGATCTGAATAGTAAATAAAAGCACAACTACTAAAAGGGCTAAAAATGAAAAACACTGAAAATATCAAATATTGTTAAAGATGTGGAGCAACTGGAACTCTCAAAACCTGCTGGTGGGAAAGTGGAAACATTTGACAAGTATGAAAACCAATATAGCATTTTCTTATAGAGTTACATTACACATTTATCCAGGAGACAACAATTCCACTCCTAGATATTTACATGAGAGCAACAAATAATATAGAATATTCATAGTAGCTTTATTTATAATAGTCAAAAACTGAAAACAAGATAAATGTCTGTCTTCAGAACTGGTAAACAAATTGTGGGATACTATTCATCAATAAAAAGGAACAAACTACTGATTATCTCAACCATCTAAATGAATCTCTCAGAGTGAAAGAAGCCAAACACGAGAGAGTACCTTAATTTATACTAAGTTCAAGAACCGGCAAAACTAATCTATGGTGATTAAAGAGTAATTAGTCAGAAGAGTGGTTTCCTGGGGTGCAGGTGTTGGAGACTGACTGACAAACAGCACAATAAGAACTTTCTGAATTGATGAAAATGTTCCATATTGGCACATCCTCTTCTCCCATGTGCTGGATTCCACCCTCACTATCATCACTACATTCTGTAAATAATAGTGACTAAGTTTCAGAGTTGACTCAAACTTCACACAAACCTACTTCGAAACATCCAAAGCCACAGGAAACTTTAGAAAATTTTGTTTCTCTTCAGAAGTAATTTTGAGTTATGTCTCATTTTTACTTTAGGAAACCACTAATTATATTTTTGGAAGCTTTTTGGAATTATAGTTCTCAGCATGGTTTTTGAAATAAAATTGATTTAAATATTTTAAAAATAAGTAAAATTTATTTATTGGTGTCACCATATTGCAGAAATGTAATCAACTATTATTATAAAGATAATTTAAAAAAATAGATTTCCAAGTGTAGCTTTCACAAGCCAACTTACTCAATTTATCTGAGCTTTCTCACTACCTCTCTTTTTCCATGAGCAAATATCAACTAAGATTATGCCCTGGGGAAATGTTTAGTGTCTTTTGCTACCTAACATTTAGTGCTGCCCTGCGTATTACCCAGCAGAGGGCTCAATGAGTGAATTTCCAATTCCACACAAAATAGCTAAGAGCACCTCTGTTTCTCAGCTCTGTTAAACATGTAATTTGCCTCTTAAATCTACACAGGCAGTGTAGCTGATTATTCTTATTAGTTGTTAAACCTAACCACTACTTATGTTCATTCAAACAGTTCTCTTTTCACTTGTCACATAGATCCAATTATTCACAAGTATTTGTTAGTACCTGAGTGGCCAAATCTTAGAATTTTAGAGGTGAAAGCAATCTCTGAGGTCATTCCTTTGAGGTCTTCCAGTTCAAACCTTTTACCTAAGAGACTTTTTCAACAGTAACCCTGATACATAACTGGGTAATCTCGGGGAGAAAATTACTTTGTGAAGAAATGCATTGTACTTACAGACATTTCAAATATCTGGCACTGATATCTCTTTTCTTGTAAATTCTGCTAGTCCCAATTTTTCTCTCTGGACCTACCTGGAGTAATTTCAATATCTCCTCTAGTGGACAGCCCTCCAGATATTAGGCTCTTTTCCTGTCATTTCTTTGTATCTTGGTATCAGGCTTGGTGAACAATATAATTTTCCATTTCACACATATCTATATGCAATTAGTTTTTTTTTTTCTCTAGATCTATTTCTTAATGTACTAAGTTAACTGCAGTGAATCCCATCACTTTGGAATTTTATATTTGCAAGGCAAATTCTTTAAGAATTTATAATTTGGAGGTGTAAGGATCTTCAAAGTCAAGGATAGCTTTATGATCTAACCCAACACCTCTCAAACTGTAATATGCATATGAATTACCTGAGAATCTTATTTAAATGTAATGTCTGATTCAATAGTTCTGGGGAAGGGCCTGAGTTAAGTATTTTTATCAAGCTCTTGTGTTTCTGGTCCACAGATGACATTTAGTGGAATAAGGGTCTAAATAAAATTTCGTATACAAATTTCATTAAGTTTCAGAAATATAGGATGTTTTTGCAAACTATAGTATTTTTAAAATTTTTTATTAGAGAAATTGTGAGTTTACAAAAAATCATGTATAAAATACAGGATTCCTATACACCACCCAACCACAAACACCTTGCTTTGATGTGGAACATTTGTTACTATTGATGATAGCATTTTAAAAATAATTATACTTTTTGTTTTTTTAAAAAAAAACAGTAGTTTCCTTTGTTATAACTGATGAAAGATTATTAAAATAGTTCTATCTCTCATCCATTATTTACATTAGGTGTATTTTTCCCATGTACCACCCTATTATTACCACCTTGTATCAGTATCATACATTTGTTATAATTCACAAAAAAAGCACTCTTATACTTGTACTATTAACTACAGTTCATAGTCTATAATAGGGTTCACTGTGTTGTACAGTCTTATGTTTTATCTTTTAATTTTTATCCTAATAATATATACATCTTAAAGTTCCCTCTTTTAACCACATTCACCTATAAAGTTCAGTGTTGTTGATTACATTCATGATACATGCTACCATCACTACCATTTATTTCTATACCCTTTCCAATCAGTCTAAATGGATGTTCTGTACAATTCAGCATCAACTGCCCATTCTCTCTAACCCCAATCTATCTCCAAGTAACCTATATTCCAGATTCTAACTCTATGGTTTGCTTATTATAATTAGTTCATAACAGTGAAAGCATACAATATTAATCCCTTTGTTTCTAGATTAATTCATTCAACATAATGTTCTCAAATTTCACTACTGCATTTTATATAAACATATAATTAAGAAAAACATTAATAATAGCACACATATAAACCAATAATGCAGTTTAATGGAAGAACCTCAAGTTTGCAGGAAAAAATGTATTATTATATCAGTCTTTCACTACTAATAATTACTATTTGATATATGGATGCTTTGAGCTAGAAAAAAAATCCTCTCAAATTATCTTGACTTATTTAGATGGCAGTAATTACTCAAAACCACTGCTTTAATTAAAACCTGCCATAACTTCTTCTGCTCCTCTTAATCAAGAGTATGGTTTCCATAGGCTGACTTTCTTTCCTCCTTAGTGGCCATCTCTCACTATTGCCATCAAATACCTTCTCTATATTTTCATGAGGGTGAAAATGAATTTATTCTCCAGGGGATTTGGCATATGTACTGCCAAAATTTTTTAATGGTCACAGCACTACTTTTCCACACTAAGTCTATTCCAATGTGGAAGTAATGTTCTCAAAGGAAAGGGTCTTTGATTGCTTAAGAGTCGCCCTCTTGTAGCCGGTTTACAAAGAGTATTCTCTAAAGTTTTAGATGTATTTGGTTTATTAGTTTTCTACTATTTTCTAATAGGTACCTAGGAACCATAAAGAGAGCTTTTAATAATAATAACAACAATAATAAAAGCTACTACCATTTTTGAGTGCCTACTACATACAATGTAATCAAGCTTACAGAATTCTGAAAAAGTCATTTGGACCATGATATAGATGAAGCAGCAGAAGTTCATAGATGTGAAATAGCTTGGCTGGAGTCATATGAGCAAAAAATGGCTAAGATGGGGTTTGAAGCCAGATGATTTTGACACAAAGACTACAGTATAACCCTGCTTGCCTTTGGAAAAGTTTCACATTGATGCATAAAATGTTTTTCCTACTGAAGAAAATAATCACAATAAACTTTGAAATTGAGGGGTTCTGTCATGCTAGAAATCCAGGGTATACATAAAAGACAAAAGAATCTTTTTAAATGTGAATGTCCTCAGGGCATATAAGCCTTTTTAATATCAGAGCTCATTTAAAAAAACATGTTTGTCAAACACAATATTTTTAAAAACAATTACTCAATTTTAAGCTATTTAAATTTCACATATTAATAAGTGGCAAAGGGTGTCCAACCAGTTTAATGAATCCATAATATAGACATTACTAGAACTAAAAGCTCCTTTGTTTAATTAGCATTGAAATGACTTAACTTTGTGGTTCTTCATGCAAGTTGTAATGATCTTTCATTTTAAGCCCTCTCATATAAAAACTATTGATAAGACCCTGAAAATTAAACTATCATTGATAGTCCTTTACTTTCTGTAATCAATTCTCTTCATTTCCATAACTCTAGCCCCACTCAACCTGTGAATTTGCTGTTAAAGTTACCGAAGACGGTGAGACAAATGTAGGTAGGAGTGATTAGAAAATCAGAATGACCTTAAAAAGTGCTAATGTTGTAAAAAGGAGGAAAAGTGGTTAGATCTATAGAAAACTTTGAGATGAGAAAAGACAAGGTATCATATATGTAGGGAGAAAAGTTTGGAAGAATGACATGGAGTTTAAAACAAAATATATTCATTATAGAATATAGCCATAAGCTATTAAATCACAGTGCAGATTTTAACCAGTCAGAATTTCTTAATGTCTTAGTTATTTTATGATAGTATTCTAGGTTGCATTCCATTGTTCAAGTCATGGTCTACCATAACAGCCTATGTTAGTAAAATTAACTTCACTGAGTAGCAGCATAATTGTCTTAGCTGCCAGATCTGCTATGACAAATACCACACAAAAAGCATTTAACATCTCACAGTTTTGAAGGCTAAAAATCCAAAATCAAATGTTGGCATGTCCATGCTTTCTCCTGGGGTGGATAGCTTTCTGGTGATGACAGATCTCTGTCACATGATGATCTCTCTCTCCTCTCTGGCTTCTTCTGACTACTGGCTTTTTTAAATTTCTAGTTTCTACTCACTGATTGCATCTAAATTTACTCTCTTTATAAGTCTTCCAGTCATATGGATTAAGACCCACCCTGAAACCGAATTGAGAACTCAGAAATAGACCCTCACTGTCTATGGTCAAGTGATTTTTGACAAGGCTGTCAAGCCCACTCAGCTGGGCCAGAACAGTCTACTCAATAAATGGTGCTGGGAGAACTAGATATCCATATCCAAAAGAAAGAGGATGCCTATCTCATACTTTATACAAAAGTTAACTCAAAATGGATCAAAGACCTAAATATAAAAGCTACACCAAAAAGCTCCTAGAAGAAAATGTAGGGAAACATCTTCAAGATTTTGTGGTAGGTGGTAGTTTCATAAAACTTACACCCAAAGCATGAGCAACAAAAGAAAAAAATAGATAAATGGGATGTCCTCAAAATTAAACATTTTTGTTCTTCAAAAGACTTTGTCAAGAAAGGAAAAAGGCAGACTACTCAATGGGAGAACA
The DNA here is from genome assembly GCA_029593785.1 of Cabassous unicinctus. Taxonomy (NCBI): domain Eukaryota; kingdom Metazoa; phylum Chordata; class Mammalia; order Cingulata; family Chlamyphoridae; genus Cabassous; species Cabassous unicinctus. The sequence goes on from JAQZBX010067643.1 coordinate 14,319, forward strand.
TATTTGGAAACCACATATCCAACAAGGGTTTTATTTCCATGTTATATAAAGAGATTGCACAATTTAATGACAAAAAGACAAGAAACTCAATTAAAAACTAAGCAAAAGATTTGAACAGACATTTTTCCAATGAGGAAATACAAATGGCCAAGAAGCACATGAAAAAATGTTCAACACTATTAGCTATTAGGGAAATGCAGATTAAAACTAAAATAAGATATTTCACACCTTATAGAGAATGCCCATTATAGAAAGAAAGAAAGAAAAAAGGAAGGAAGGAAGGGATCTACAAGTGCTAGAGAGGATGTGGAGAAATACGAAGACTCCTTCACTGCTGGTGGGAGTGTAGAAGTAGAATGGTGCCTATGTGGAAGACAATTTGGCAGTACCCCAAGAAGCTTTCACAGAGACTGAACACGATGTTCATTATTCACAATTGCTAAAATATGGAAACAGCCCAAATATCCTTTAACTAATGAATGGATAAGCAAAATGTGGTATATACATACAATGGAATACTATTCAGCTGTAAGAAGAAATGAAATCTGGTTGCATATGACACAAAAGGACAAATATTGTATGATCTCACTAACATGAACTAAATACATTAAATAAACTCATGGAGTTAAAGTCTAGAGTATAGGTTACTAAGATATAGAATGTGGGTTGAGAATGGGCGCTGATGCTTAATGTATGTAGAATTTTTAATAAGGTTAATTGTAAACGTGTGGAAATGAATAGAGTTGATGGTAACACATTATAGTTATAAATCTGACTGTGCCTTGAAGGGGTAGTCTGTGGATGTAAATGTCAATTGAAAGGAAGCTAGAAGATAACCTAGGGACTATAACGTAATGATTTCAGTGGTGAATGAAGATTGTGGTTAATAGTATAAATATAAGAATGTTTTTCTTTTCCAAAGTGTTAAGAATATGGTGATACACAGAAAAATTACAAAAAATGTAACTTACGGATCATAGTTAACAGGAATATTGCAATAATTTTGCAGCAATTACAAAGAGGATTTTTATTCTAAGGGGCAACAATAAGGGGCCTCAGGGGGTATAGTATTTTTCCTTTTGGAGTAATGAAAACATTGTAAAATTGACTGAGGTGATGACAGCACAAATCCGTAATGAAAATGAGAGCCACTGAGTGTACACCTTGAATGGACTGTACAAAGCATGAATCCTGTGGTGGAAGATGGACTGTGGTTAACAAAACAAATATGAGGGAAGCGGGTGTGGCTCAGCGGATAGAGCCCCCATTTACCATATGGGAGGACCTGGGTTCGCTTCCCGAGGCCTCCTTGTGAGGGCACGCCGGCCTGAGCGGTGCGGTGGGCTGATGCAGCAACCTCACGGCAGGAAGCGGGTGTGGCTCAATGGATAGAGCACCCGTTTACCATATGAGAGGCCCCGGGTTTGCTTCCCAGGGCCTCCTTGTGAGGGCAGGCCGGCTCCCGCGGTGCCATGGGCTGATGCGGCAAGACCTCACAGCAAGGGGGAGATAAGCAGACACAGAGAAGACACGCAGCGAATGGACACAACAACACAAGCAGCAAGGGGGGG
>JAQZBX010067644.1:0-15895 GCA_029593785.1 Cabassous unicinctus
GGGAAACTGAGGCATGGAGAGAGGGAGGCCAAGCTTGCAGTCACATGGCGAGCTGAGTCTGATCTGGAGCTGAGGAAGGGGCTGGTGAGCACCCATGGGGGGCCTCACCCTCTCCCCACTGCCGCCCCCCAAAGGCCCTGTCCGTTCCTAGGGGTGGCAGAAGCCCCCACCATCCTCCCTTCCTCCCCGCCACAGCCCAGCAGCACATTGGTCTTACGCCCCGACTTCTGGAAAAGGCAGGAAAGATGATGGGCTTTGCAGCATTCCTGCCGAGGAATATTACACAGCCGTGAAAAGGGGTGTGCTCAGGCTCAGCGTGGCAGGTGGACGGACCTCGTTGGATAGCGTGGACCAGGAGAAGGCGCAAAGCAGCACATCCAGTGGGATTTACGTGCAGAAAGGTTTGAAAGAGATGAACTAAAACCACTGGCCAGGGTCCCCCATGGGGGCTCAAGCTGTGCAGAGGAGCAGGTCAGGGAGTCCATAAGGAGCATGTCGTGGTGCCTCCTGGGGCTGCGAGGGGGCCGGGAGGACGCCTGGGGCCCAGGCCTGCATGACCTCTATCGATATGCATGGTGGCTCCTTACGTGCGCGCTGTTTTAGAGCCAATCAACAAACTCTCTGAGAGAGCGAGCGCGTGTCCTGGGATTTGGAGTCAGGCTTGGGCGCTGTTAGGGCTCGAATCCTGTCCCCATGTTCAAGCTCTAGCCCCCGGAACATGCGACATGCCCTTATCTGGAGACAGGGTCTCCACAGATGAGCTCGAGAGAGGCTGGCCTGGGTTAGGGCGGTGCTAAACCCAGTGTGACCCACGTCCTTATACCAAGAGGAAATCGGGACACTGAGGAGACACAGAAAGGAGAAAGTGAGTGATGACAGCGGTGGAGGCTGGAGCGCTGCGTCCGCAAGCCAAGGGACACCAAGGACGGCCGGAAAACACCGGAAGCTGGGAGAGGCCGGGAAGGACCCTCCCTGGAGCCCTCCACAATAGTGAGAGGATAAACCTGTTCTTTCAAGCCCCCTAGTCCGTGGTACTTTGCGGTACCTTGAAACTCAGAATTCAGACAGGTCTGACCCTGCCACTCCCTGGTCCTGGAAACGGCTTGCTCACCTGCTCTGCTTCTTACCTGTGAAATGGTGAGGCGGTAAGACCTAGCTCAGGGGGAGGTCCCAAGGAGGAAGCGAGGCCACGGGTGTGGTGGGTTCCAAGTGTCTCCCTCTCCCCCAAGCCAGGGAAGGGCTTGGCTGCTGCCGGGCGGCCACGGAGCTTCTGGGACGTGGGGAAGGGAAGAGGGGCTTTCTCAGCCAACTTCCACTTGGGCTGCAGGGCTCTGGTGCAGAGGAAAGGAAGGTGCCCGGCAGGGGCAGGCAGCCAGGGGGGCCCAGAGGTGCAGCCCAGCCAGCGGGAGCTCTCGAGGCCAGCGCTGAAGGTGACAAGGATTCGGGGCTGTGGGGTCACAGGGGAACTGCAGAGACAGCAGGGGCCGCCTGGCCTCCCGGGAACCAGGGAGCTGCTGGTCAAACCCGGCTTGGGGGAGCTGGCTGGTGGTCGCTGCCAGTCCTTCAGTTATCAATCAAGCCTTCCGCATTCCGCCCCAACAGAAAAGCTCCTGGGGGAGCTGGTCCCCTGGGGACAGGCCTTTGACACGCTCACGGCCACCAGCTGAGGTCACTGGCTTCAGAGCTTCTCTCCACGACAGCAATTTGCCTCCTCATTATGAGCTTGATGGATGAGCGCAGGGCTGGACAGCCCCGCCCTTGGCAGGGGGCGCGCCCCGGGCCGCCCGAGGAGCGCAGAAAGACGGGTGACGAGCATGACAAAGTGTTTTCTCACTGCCCAACACCGGTGACAGGTCCTCTCAAAGAAAACGCAGTCGCTGCAGAAGTGATGCATGCTCACGGTTTTTGTAGCACCGAGGTCAGCTTTTATTTGGCGGTCGAAGAAAGGGCCACCGGCTCCTTGTTGTCTCTGGGAACGGTGCCCCTGTGGGCCGGCAGCCCCCCGGCCAGCACGCTGAGGCCGCCGTATCTGGATGAGGTTTCCAAAAGCCCTGGTCGTAGCTGGGGCCACTGGTCACCCAGGGCCCTGTGTCCGTGGCTGGGGTGAAGAGCCTCCACACCCAGCTCTGCTGCCTGAGTCCAGAAGAGAGGCAGGGGCTCCTGCCACCTCAGCTGTAATCCCAGGTAATGCAGGTTCCTGGTGGCCTCTTCCCACGGTGCTCTGTACCTGCCCCATCAGAGCAGCCACCAACTATCAAACAATGACTTGGCCCTTCAGGTGGGACGACTCCCAGCTGAAACCCAGCTGCCATGAGGGCTTTCTATGGGGCTTTCGATTCCCAGCCCAGGATCAATGAGCCCAGGGGAGAGACCCTTGGTTTATTTCGCAAAGAGAATCAGATCAAGGACCCCCCCCCCGACCAAGAGCAACTCCGTCCTCATCTTGAGCTGGTGGTGGGACATGACTCCAAGCACGTGTCAGCGAGTGAGTGCCGCTGTGTACACAGGAGAAAGAGCGGCGACCTCTAGTGGGAGGGAGGGAGGGAGAGTGGGAGGGGCAGGGGTAGGTCTTGTGTGCTCAGCTGAATAGTGACCCCCCAGGACGTCCACGTCTCCATCCCCAGAAACCGGGAATATGAGCCCTTCCTCGCGAAAGAGACTTTGCAGATGTGATTGAGTGAAGGTCTCCAGATGGGCGAGCACCCTGACTTGCCCACGTGGGCCCGCTGTCATCACTAAGGTCCTTGTTAGAAGGCAGGAGGGTCAGGCTCCTTAAGGAGATGGGATGAGAGGGGCAGAGCTGGAGGGAGCCATGGACCAGGAAGGCAGCTCTCAGAGCTGGAGTGGGCGAGGAGTGCTCCCCTCGGGCCTCCAGAACCAGTGCAGCCCTGCCGACACCTGCGTTTGAGGCGTCCCGGCCTCCAGAGCCACAACACAACGCATCTGGGTTAGTCTGAGCCGCTGCGCTTGCGGAAATTTGTTATAGCGGCAACAGGAAAATAATCCTCCCCGTTTCATAGATCTGACTTTGGAACCAAACACATCTTTCATATAAGCTAAACGATTCAACAGATGGGATTAATAAATGGGAGTCCCTGAGAGTCCACAATGAAATGGAAAACAAAAGCACCTACAGGCACAGGCTGCAGCCCGCTCTGCACCCCACGGCAGGCTGAGATGAATAGTCAACTACAGGCCTCCGGGCTCAGGGTGGGTGGGGAGCTCAGCCACTGGTGCTGCTGCGGCCCCTGTGGGACCACCCACGGTTGTCATGGAGGTGGCGGGACTGGGGCTGGGCCCCCAGGCCCGGCTCAGTGGCTTTGCACCACCTCCCGGGAAAGAGGTTCCTAAGGCAGCCTGGAGCCGGGAGCAGCTCAGCTGGCTCTCGCAGGCTTGGTTTTCAAATGCCTTCCCCGGCTAAGGCCCATCCTCGCTCACGGGGCCTGATCGGGCAGCCGAGGTCAGCCTCCGCATGGGTGGAGGGAGCGCCATGGCTTCCAGGGGGCTCTAAAGCCAGGACCCTGGTTCAAATCTGTGCTCCGGCACCTCCCAGGTGATTCTCTCTTCCCAGAGGCCTCTGTTCAGCAGCGGCCACACTCCAGGCCCTGTGTGCAGATGGGGTCTGTCTCCCGGGGCAGGAGGGGTGGGGTGCCCGACAAGCCGACACCTGGGTGAAGCGTCAGGTGGGGTCCGTGCTAAGAGGGCAGTGCCGGAGCTGGCTGCTCTGGCTGCGGTGGTTGGGGACCGCCTCTTTGAGAAGGACATCAGTGTGATCCTGGACAATTTTCTGCGTTTCTCTGAGCTTTCTCACCTGTGAAACAGGGATAGAAACAGCTGTGATTTGTAAGGTAGTTGCAAGCATGAGATGAGATGTGCAGGAAGCACGCTCGGCTCAGCCTGGTAGCCGGTAGCACCTCAATTCAAGGCAGTTATTGTTTTCATTGCTGCCATCTCCAGTGTTACTTAGGCTCTTGGATCATTCTAGAAAGAAATCTTTCTGGATGCCATAAACTATCATCATTTTTAAAAGTATTCATTCTTTTAGCAAATCTTACAGAGAAGTGTGTTTCAGGGACTGTCTCTGCCAAAGCAATGGAGACGCCTCCTAAAGCAGGGGCAGCAGGACCATTACTGTTTACTCAGGTAGAAAGGTGGCGGCGGGTGGGGCGGGGGGTGTTGAGAGTGACCCCTGTCCATGTCAAGCCAGAAGAGCTCTGGTTTATGGCACCTGCTCCAGACGGGCTGGAGTTCTGGATTGCCAAGGTCAATCTTGGTTCAGTGAACCCCAAGGGACTCTTTGTGGGTTGGAGCTACTTGGTCTGAAGATAAGAAAGCTGAGGTCTGGTGAAATGGAAGTGTCCAAATGAAAGCAGAATGTCTCACTTTCACATCACTCGCTACTTGCCTTCTGGCAGGTCCCTTGATCCCGCTCGGGCTCATCCGTGCTCTGGCACGCTGACCAGGTGAGTGTTCTGCCCTCCGCATCTCTCAGAGCCCACGGGATCAGCAGGAGGTGTGACAGGGTCTTGTTTTAAGGTGGGAGTGGTTAAGCACTGTATCAGTTAGCTATTCTGCATGTAGCAGCTTGGCATTGTTTATGAACTCCAGAAACAGATATTGGATTATGTTTTTAAACTGGTCTGTACCTGGGCATGATTAAATTATGATTAGAGCTTTGATTGGGCCACGTCAGTAGGATGTGAGTCCCCACCTCCTTGGTGGGCAGAGACTCACAGAGAAAACTACATGACAGAGAAGAGAGTTGGAGTTTTGATGTGGGAATTTTGAGCTGGAGTCCAGGAAGTGAACACACAGGAGAAGAACACAGAGGAATAGAGACGGCTCCTTAGACACGGCAGAAGCCCTGGGGAGAGAGACAGAGCCATTCGCCTAATAGTCTACAGCTGGCCTTGTGGAGAGAGCAGAGCAGCTGAGCCCGGAGAGAAACGAGCCCCAGGAAGAGAGGAACCCAGGAAGCCTGAACCCTGGCAGCCATCGGCAGCCATCCTGCCCCAACACATGGCAGCAGACTTTGGTGGGAGAAGTAACTTATGCTTTAGGGCCTGGTAACTGTAAACATCTACTCCAAATAAATGCCCTTTATAAAAGCCAACCGATTTCTGGTCTTTTGCATCAGCACCCCTCTGGCTGACTAATACACTGCATAACAAACACCTTGAAACTCAGTGGTTTAAAATGATGAGCATCTGCTTCTGCTCCGAGGCCGTGGGGCAGCAGGAACTGACCAGGCTTGTGATCTGGGCTGGGCTTCTCTGTAGGTCTGCAGTCAGCTGGCGGGTTGGCTGGTCCAGAATGGCCTCCCTCCCACATTAGGCAGTTGGTTATGGGCTGAGGGGATAGTGGCAAGTGGGCCCCACGTCTCTCGTCCTCCAGCAGGCCAGCCCCAGCTTGTTCACACCGCAGTGCAGGTCCCGAGTGAAAGCAGAAGCTTGGAAGGCTTCTCGAAGTTTAGGCTCAGATCTGACAACATGGCTGCGAACCGTGTCTGCTGGCCTCAGTGAGTCACAAGACCAGCTCATGTGCTGGGGGTGGGGAAATCGACTCCACTTCTTGATGGGGTGGTGAGGGGTGAGAATTCAGGGAGGAGAGAAATCAGGGGCATTTTTGCAAGGACCAGCAGAAGGGACTTGAAGAGAGGCCAGCCCAGAGGGCCACTCAGATGGCAACGAAGGGCTGCACGTCACGCTTTCCTCTCAGCCACCTCATTTGCCATTGTCTTCCTGGAATAATCTTTCTATTCCCTTCTCCATACATTTTTTTAAACAAGAAAACATTCTCTCAGATTAAAAAAAAAATTACTCGTGAACACAGTGCTTTTTTTTTTTTTTTAACATTCCCTTCATGTGCGATATTTTTTATTTCCCTGGAGGTAATAATTACATTGTTCATTTGCTTACCACGGTGTTAGCTTTTATTCTGAGATGGGAGGAATGCTGTAGGAATTCTGAAGTTTGTCCCTGGCTGGCATACATGGGCCAGTCTGTATCACACAGTTTTCTTAATACAAAAATCTTCTCTGTTGCATGGAAAGAAAGGCATATGGTAAATCAAAACCATGTGGAGTAAATAAATAAATGGGAAGAAGGGACAGTTCTTCCCTACCAAAGAATTCCACCTAATAGATAAAGAATTAAGAAAATAGAAAATCATCAATAGAACAACACAATAATAATTGTTGCAGGAAAGATCAACTGAAAGATGTTAAAATTAATATGGGATGGTTGAAGAAGAAACAGGATATTTGATAGTCTCAAAGTATCTCCCCCTAAATAGTTATTCATTACAATAGGAAAAATAGTGCTTATAGTGGAAAAACCAGCAGACCCCAACCTAATTAAATTATCTAGGCTGACATTATCAGTAATAAGGCATATCCACATCCTGATACGATGCACTGAGAATGGCATACTGCTTCTGGGGTATTCATGCCAAGCATGGATAACCTCAACATGATCCTGAGAAAAAACATCAGATAAACCCAGATTGAGGAACATTGTACAAAATAACTGACCAGTACTCTCCAAAAATGTTAAGGCCATGAAAAACCGTAATACAGATTGAGGTTTAACTGTCACAGATTGAGGAAATGAAGGGAGAAATGGCAATTACATGCAACATGGTATCCTGGACTGGATCCTGGAACAGAAAAAGTACGTTAGTGAAAAACCTGTTGGAATCTGAGCAAAGTCTGTGGTTTAGATGACAGTATTGTACCAAAGTCAACGTCTTAGTTTTGAAAGTTGAGCTATGGTTATGTAAGATGCTAACATTAGAGGAAGCTGGGTGAGCGGTATACAGGCACTCTCTGAACTAGTTTTTGCAACTTTTCTTTAAGTCAAAAATTATTTCAAAATAAGTTAAAAACAAAACAAAACAAAAAAAAAACAACTATGTGGAGTAGAGTAATTCTGGTTCTAACCATGATGGAATAATGAGTATCAAAATCACCCTCCAACTGCAAACAACTATAAAATGACACAATACATAAAGCAACATTTTTCAGGATTGGACAACAGAAAGTACGGGGCTGTTTTCCTTGAGTGAAGGCAAATACATGAGATAAATTCCACATTCACTCTGGCTTTATGTTGGGAACAATTTATAAACTGAGGTATGTAGAAGTAGAACCCAAGAGGAAGCAGAAGCCTTGGTACTATAGCACTAGAAACAGGGTTATTCTAGACCAATTTTAACAAAATACAAAAATTATCTTTGGTAGGCTCAAAATGCTCCACCAACAAACTGCCTTCCTGTCAGGAGGAAAAAACTCAATACTCTTTAAGGGAAGACAACAAAATCCAGACTAAAACAACATTACATTCACAATGTCCAGCATACAATAAAAAAAATTATTAGACATGCAAAGAAGCAGAAAAAATGTGACCTAACAATCAGGAGAGGGAAAAAAATGAACAGACCCAGAGATGAGACAGATGTTGGAATTAGCAGGCAAGCACTTTAGAACAACTATTATAAATACGCTCAAGAATTTAAAGGAAAAAAATGGACATAGGGAGTAAATAGATGGAGAATCAAAGCAGAGAAATGGAGACTAAAAATAAGTAAATGGAAATATTATAACTGAAAAATACAATATCTGAAATGAAAAATTCATTAGATGGTCTTAAGAACAAATTTGACACTGCAGAAGAAAAGATCATGAACTCGAAGACAGGTCAATAGAAAGCATCCAAATAAGAACAGAGATAATGAGCAATTTAAGCAAAAATAGTAACAGTGTACTACAGGGTAATAACATGTAGAAATAAAATATATTATAAAAGTATACAGGACAAGATGAAGAGTAAATGGAAGTATATTGTTGTAAAGTTCATACATAAATCTGATAAATGAAAAGCAACTAGCAAGATGGTAGACTGTAACCAACTATACAAATGATTATATTAAATGTAAATGTTCTAAATACCCCCAATAAATAGGCAAAGATTTTCAGCCTGGATTAAAAAATGAGACCCAATTATGTATTCTTTATGAGAGATGCACTTTAAGTATACAGCTAGACAGGTTAAAATATAAGTAAGATGATGGAAAAAAGACATAGAATACAAACAGTAAGCATAGGAAAGCTGGTATGACTATAGCAATATTAAACAAAGTAGATGTCAAGGCAAGGGGTATTATCAAAGATAAAGAGGGTATTTCTTAATGATGAAAGGGTTAGTTCATCTGGAAGCCATGACAATCATAAATGTGAATACAACTAACAACAGCTTCAAAATACACAAAGCAAAGCCTGATAGAACTAAAGGGAGAGAGAGACAAGTCCACAATTGTAGCTGGAAATTTAAACCCTCCCCAGAGATTAATAAAAGCAAGAAAAAGCAGAAAAGGGAAACATGTGGCTCAAGAGATTGGGCCTGGGTTCAGGGTTCGATTCCTGGGGCCTCCTGGTGAAAGGCAAGCTGACCCATGTGGCGAGCTGGCCCACGTGGAGTGCTGGCCTTGCAGGAGTGCTGGCCCACACGGAGAGCTGGAGCAGCAAGATGATGCAACAAAAAGAGACACAGTGGAGAGACAATAAGAGAAACAGTAGATCAGAGAGCTGAGGTGGTGCAAGAGATTGAGCACCTCTCTCCCACTCCAGAAGGTCCCAGGATTGGTTCCTGGTGCCTCCTAAAGAGAAGACAAGCAGACACAAAAGAACACACAGAGAGCAGACAGCAAGCACAAAACAATGGGGGTGGGGTGGGGGAATAAATAAATAAATAAATCTTAAAAAAAAAAATCAGTGTACAAGATTTGAACAACACTATCAACCAACTTGACCTAAGGGACATTTATAAGACACACCATGCAAAATATGCAGAATGCACATCTGTTTTAGGGGCACATGGATCATTCACCAAGATAGCTCATATTCTGGTCCACAAAATAAGCCTCAATATATACTAAAGGATTCAAATCATTAGAGAATGTCCTCTTACCATAATAGAATTAAATTAGAAATCAGTGGGGGTGGGGGTGTGTAGTAAAAATGGATACAAGCAAAAAAAAAAAAAAAAGTAATCAGTAACAAAAATATATCCAGTTACATATCAACTGTTTGGAAATTAAGCAATATACTTTTAACAAATCTATAGGTGAAAGCAGAAATCATAAAGGAAATTAGAAAGTAATTTTAACTGAATGATAATGAAAACACAAAAATCTTGGGAAGAAGGTATAATTTTAAATGCTTACATTAAAAAAGATGAAAGGTCCAAATTCAATGAGCTAAGCTGCCACCTTAACAAACCAGAAAAAGAAGAAATTAAAATAAGTAAAAAGAAGGAAATTATTAAAGTAAGAGTGAAAATCAATGATACAGAAAATGAAAAAAAAAATAGAGAATAGTCAGAAGATCAAAAATTAGTTCTTTGAGAAGACCCATAAAATGAATAAAATCCTAGCTAGACTTATCAATAAAAAGAGAGAAAACACAAATTACCAATACCAGGAGTGAAAAAGGAACATCACTAGAAGTCTTACAAACCTTAAAAGGATAACAAGAGAACATTATAGACAACATTATGCCAATAAATTCAACAACTTAAATGAAATACCAAATTCCTTAAAGGACGCAAATACCAAAATTGACTCAAGAAGAAATAGAAAATGCAAATAGCTCTATATCTGTTAAAGAAATGACGTTTGTTATTTAAAAACCTCCCTACAAAAAATGCCTTTAGTGATGAAGCCTATCAAACATCAGCTGAAGAAAGAATATCAACCCTACATAAACACTTTCAGAAAATAGAGGAGGGGAAGAGACAATTTCCAACTCATTTTATGTGACAAACATAACTCTGATACCAAAACCAGGTAAGGACATTATGAGAAAAGGAAATTATAGACCATTATCTTTCCTGAACATAAATGAAAAAATCCTTAAGAAAATAAGAACAAATCAAACACAGCAATATATGAAAAGAATCATGACCTAGTGGAACTTATTCTAAGAATGCTGAGAGAAATTAAAGAAGACCTAAATGAATGGAGAGCTAGACCGCTTTCACAGATGAGAATAGCGCTAAAATGTCAATTCTCCCCCACATTAATTGACAATTTCAGTGAAACCAACCAAAATCCCAGCAAGCCTTTGCATAGAAATTGACCAGCTGCTTCCATAATTTATATGCAAATGCAAAGAAACTAGAATAGTCAAAAGTCTTGAATATAAGTAGCAACATTGAACGAATTACCACTCTCTGATTTCAAATTTACCATAAGGTACAATAGTGAAGACTGTGTAGAGTTTAGACACAACAATGGAGAGGAGAGGCCAGAAATAGAGCCGCCTTTATATGATCAACTGATTGTTTTAAAAAGCACCCTAGCAATCCAATAGGAAAAGAAACTCTTTCCCACGGATGGTGCTGGAACAGCTGGATATCCTTATGGAAAACATGAATCTTGGCTTCTACCTCACACCAAACACAAAAATTAGTCAAGATGGGTCATAGACCTAAATAAAAAAGCTAAAAATAGTAAAATATATTCATGACCTTGGGGCAAAGATTTTTTAGGACATAGAAAATAATAACCATAAAAGAAAATAATGATATATCAGATTTCATCATAATGAAAAAATTTGTTCATCAAACGATGTTGCTAAGAAAATAATAAGCAAGTCACAATCTTGGAAAAATATGTGCAATGCATTTATCTGACCAAGGAATTGTATTGAGAGTATATAAAAAACTCCTATAATTCAATAAAAAGACAAGCAGCCAAACCAAAAAAAAAAAAAAAAAAAAAAAAAAAAAAAAAAAAAAAAATGGGGGCAGACAACAAGACTTGAACATATGCTTCACAAAAGAAGATATATAAGTAGCCAACAAACTTATGAAAAGTTACTGAATGTTATTAGTCATCAGAGAAATACAAAGAAAATCCACAATGAATACCACTATGTACCCACTAGACAGGCTAAAATTAAAAAGATGAATAGCATCAAATATTGGCAAAGACATGGATCGCTGGATGGATTGTAAAATGATACAACCACTTTGAAAAACCATATGGCAGTTTCTCATAAAATCAAATATATAATCATTCCTAGGTATTTTCTCAAGAGAAATGAAAATATGTCCACAAAGATACCTGTACAAGAATCTTCATGGCAGCTTTAATCAAGATGGCACAAAAATGTGCCAAATTGCCAACACCAGGAAAATGAACAAATTGTAATACATTCTTACAATGTAATAAAATTGAACAAAGTCCTGACACATGCAAAAATATGGATGAATCTCAAAATACCATTGTGCTGCATGAAAGATGTCAGGTACAAAAGCATACGTAACATGTGATTCTATTTATGTGACGCTCCAGAACAAACTAAGCTAACCAGTGGTGGAAGAAGCCAGGCCAGCGGTTGTTTCTGGGCTGGAAGTGGGAGAGCCAAGGGCTGGATTATCAATTCAGGGCCCCTGAGATTTGGGAAGTGCCTGGGAAGGGTGTGGGCGAGGGAGCAGGAGCAGGCAGCGAGAGCCTCCTGCTGCAGGGAAGCTTTAAGTAATTCTCAGCCAGGCCAACTCAGAGACCACAAGCCAGAACTGCTTGTTGGAGTTGCACTTCCTGCAGCAATAGGTCCTGCTTTCCCTGACTGGGAAAGCATGGCCCCAGCATAAACGCAGCGGTGGGTCAGAGGGGCAGCCCCTGGCCTGTCCATTGACCCTGCTCCCCACAGCGAGTCCTCTTGAAGAACTGAGCCACAACTGGAAAGAGAAGAGAATTTCCTCGGGTGATGGAAACTCATCTAATCATACATGAAGATCTCATTTCACCATAGGTAAATTATGCCTCCATTTCAAAAGAAAACCCTGTGTGCTGTGAACACTAGGCTGAGAAGAGTTGAAAGAGCTGGCCTCCTAAAGGCCACCTACATTCCTTGGCTTGCGGCCCCTTCCTCAAATTATTCCAACTTCTTGCTTCTGTTGTCAAATCTTCTACATCCTCTTTGCAACAAAATGTCCCTCTGCCACCCTCCCATAAAGAGCCTTGTGATAACATTACCCCCTAGTTAGTCCAAGGTAATTTCCCCATCTTAATTGCATCTGAAAAGTCCCTTTGCCAAGGAAGGTCACAGCCAATTAGCATGCGGACCTCTTTGGAGACCATTATCTTGTTTATTCTTCACCCATCACCACCACCACCACCAGAATGTAACCTCCTTGAAGGCAGAGATTCAGCAAAGAAATAGTTTTACTTAAGTACAACATATATACAGTAAATGCACAGATCATAAGGGTGGTTTGATGATTTTCAAATTGAACAGACTTGTGTTCAAGAATCAGACTGTTTGCAGCACCCTGGAAACCTCCACTGGAAGCCAGGGTTTGCTTCTGTCTGTTCTGTTTACTATGATACCCACAGTGCTTAGAGCAGGGTCTGCTACTGAGCATCATTCAAAGAGTATTTGCGGAATGAATGATGCCTTCTAAGACTGGGAGGAGCAGTGGGGCATAGGACAGGCTTGTGTGAGCCTGGGCAAGTTTCTCACATCTTTGAGCCTCAGTTTCCTCATCTTCAAAAGGAGAATCTCATTAGTTCCTGTTTTTCCTGTGAGAATTAAGTGCTAGAAAACATGAAAAGACCATGGCACGGAGCCTGACATACAGAAGGTATTCAGTTGTATGTCTCTCTTCTGCTTTCTGAGCACTGAAAGAGTACAAGGAGGGAAGGAAGGCGCAGTCTGAGAAGGCAGCATGGAGGCGGTGGCCTTGGCTGTGCTAGGCTTGGAGGACAGCTGAGAGCAACCTGGGTGGTGCTGGACCTCGTTTGTGCCCTTAAAAGCCCCCCCAGCTATAGAGTGTGCAGGAGCCATGTACCTGAGGCTTGGGTGAGGTCTCCACACTCAGCCTGGTATTTTCCTGCCCTGCCTGGAACTAGGTTCTTGGTTTCTGTCCTGTTAGTCTTTCCAAAGCTCCCCTGCTCTTCCCAACCCCTTAGACAGCTGCCCCATTTGCTTTTCCTGCCTTGGTGGGTTTTGATTTTACTTCTGGGTTCTACCTCTTGGTCCAAGAGAAACATGTCCTTCACTCACAGCCCATGGTCCACTGAATACTGCACCCACTTTGGGATTCTGTTCACCTGGAGCCAGGAATTGAACAAGCAAAGAACAGAGCAGAGGTGATGCAGTGTGAGCAAAGGTACGGAGGGGAAAGAGGCAGGACCCTTATCCAACGAGTTTTCATTGTGGCAGCTTTGTCTCCTCACCCAGCTGCAAAGGCCAAATACCACTTCATCAGCAAGAGTCTCTGCCTGCTGGGGTGCTACGTCTTAACAGTTTGTCTTCGGGGCTCCGGAGCTCCTGCTGGTACCTGTGCCTGGTGAGTTCCTGAGGCTTTAGTCTGAAGGTCACCCAGACAGGGCTGCTGATGACAGTTTGCTGGATGTCCCTCCCTCATCCTTCTCCTCTGCCTCAGCCCAACAGAGGTCACAGACCTGCCTGTAACTTGTGTAAAAACACCTGGGCATTTCAACTTTGTCATTCAAAGGCTCTGTCACTGAAAGGGAAGTGACCTTTTTTAATGACCACACCACGCCCGGTTTCCTAAATATTTACGCACACCTGTGTCTCCACCCTGGAGGGCACACGGCCTCTTCCTTCTGACTAAGCTCACACCTGGTGTGTCTGGCTGGTTGGAGGGACCCAGCCGTGGCCCTCTCTCGGCCCCTCTGCTCGTGGCCTGTGCAGTGCTCGATTGTGCTGGGCGGCCCCTGGACAGGGTTCCTGAGGCCGGGGTGGGTGGGGGCTCTGTTCCCTGGGCCACTGAAGTTGTCAAATGCCCAGCTCCCCTTCTTCCTCCAATCCTTCTAGAACCTGGCTGCCAGGGACTTCTCAGAATGCACATCAGATCCTGTCACGCTCTGCTCTTGAGATCCGCCAACAGCTTCCCTGCACACGCAGGATGAAGTGTGGCATCCTCCAGGGGCTCCAAGGCCCTGTGTGGCCAGCCTCGTCCCAGTCTGTCATCTCACCATCACCACTTGCCCTCATCGTGGTGTCCTGTGGCTGCTAGAATGAATGTCCACAAACTGGGGGGCTTGAAACAGCAGGTTTAGGCTCTCACAGTTCTGGAGGCCACGAGTCCAAAATCAAGATGTCAGCAGGGCTGCGCTCCCTCTGGGGGAGGGTCCTTTCTCACCTCCTCCAGCTTCTGGGGATTCCAGGCTTTCCTTGGCTTGTGGCCACTGCACTGCAACCTCTGCCTCCGTGTCACATTGTCCCCTCCTCTTCTCTCTGCCTCTCCTCTGTGTGTCTTATAAGGACACTTGGGATTGCATTTAGGGTCCAATAGAGGTAGGGAGCTTTCATCTCAAGATCGTTCACTCAATCACATCTTTGCCATATGACATAATATCCAATCTTTTGCCATATAATCTAATAGTCACAGGCCATGGAGACTAGGACATGGATATTTCTTTGGGGGGCCACCATTCAACCCACTATACCATGGACTCCCAGTGCTTACAGGACCCCAGTCTCCCTGAAACCTCTGGCCATTCCTGAAACACACAGGGCACATTTCCAAAGCCCTTCTCCCTTCTGCACGGCTGGGCTGCCCCCCACCCTCACCCCCCTGGCATGCTCTAGCCCTTTATCCAGCACTTAGAGGGTACCTGCCCCTATCTAAAGCAGCACAGCCTGGTCACGCTCCATCCCTTTACTCAGCTCTGCCTCCACCCCACTAAGCATGTATTGGATGTTTTATTGTTTTGCTTCCTGTCTCCCTCAACCGTCATGAGTGCTCCTGAGAGCAGGGACTTTGCTTCTGAGCACAGGAAGGCAGTCTGGCACTGGTACCCTTTCCACCTTTCTGCTCGCCTCTCCTCTGCATGTGACTTCCATTTTCATGGCTGTTGCATGATCCAAGGGGTCTGCTCAAGCTCTAGCCACCATGTTGGCATCCCAAGAAAAGGAAATGAGGGTGGAGGGAAGGGCAAAAATGTTCTCTTTTTCTTCAGCTTACAGCTCATCAGCCGGACCTCAGTCATAAGCCCACACCAAACCACAATGGCTTTTGTTACTAAAGAAGAAAAGGAGAAAGGCTGTGGCAGAGGCAACTGGAAGACTCCACACATCCGGGCATTTTGGCTCAAGTCATCTAACTCAGGGCATCCATGAACTCCAGGAGTCCACTTAAGGACTAGACTAATTGCTTCAATTCAGTGCGGTAGAAAAGTATGTGGGACAGGGGAGAGAGCACTGGACTGGGAGTCAGGACCCTAGGGTGCCAGGTCTGGCTTTATCCATAATTGCTATGTGACTTTGGGTTAGTCATTTTCTTTACTGAGCCTTTAATGAAAGAGTTGGAATAGATCTTCTTCAGTAGCAGCATCTTAATCGTCACCATCTTCATCATCTTCTTCACTATAGTCACATCATCTTCACCATCTTCATCAACATCATCTTTATCATCATATCATCATCATCATCTTCACATCATCACCTTCTTCTTCACTGTCCTCATCATCTTCACCATCTTCATCAACATCATCTTTATCATCTCATCATCATCATCTTCACATCATCACCTTCTTCTTCACTGTCCTCATCATCTTCACCATCTTCATTGACATCATCATCTTCACCATCTCATCATCTTTACCATCTTCCATCTTCATCACCTTCGTTAGCATCATTAGCAACATCGGCTTCTTAACCATCTTCATCATCATCTTCACCATCTTCATCAACATCATCTTTATCATCATCTTCACATCATCACCTTCTTCTTCACTGTCCTCATCATCTTCACCATCTTCATCAACATCATCATCTTCACCATCTCATCATCATCATCTTCACATCATCACCTTCTTCTTCACTGTCCTCATCATCTTCACCATCTTCATCAACATCATC
>JAQZBX010067645.1:0-16014 GCA_029593785.1 Cabassous unicinctus
AAAGAAAAGAAATTTATGGTATGATACTTTGAGACTGTACAAATATGCTTTTATTTTTTTTCCCTATTATTAACACTTTGCAACAGTGTGACACCTCTGTCAAAACTGATAATACTATTATAACTGTACTATTAACCATAGTCCATAGTTCATGTCAGGGCCCACTGTACAGTCCCATGGTCTCTCCTTTTTCAAATTTTTATTCTAATAGAGATGCCTGAAGAGGAACTTTTTGGGAGTGATGTTCCCATGACTTGTTGAGCTGCCCTTTTGTGTTCTTTTGTTTTTGTGAATTTGAAATAAAGTTGTTAATTTTTTAAAATTCTAGCAACATATATACAACCTTAAATCTTCCCCGTTAACCACGTTCAAATATATAGTTCAGTAGAGTTAATCACATTCACAGTGCCATGCTATCATCACCACCATCCATCACCAAAACTTTTCCATCACCCCGGACAGAAATTCTGCACCAACCAAGCATTAAGTCCGCACTTGCTACCCCCACCTTAGCCCCTGGCAGCCTGCACTCTAGTATGTGAATCTCTGAGTAGCTGTAGGTTTGTTTTTGTGTTTTTTTTTTAATATATATTTTAGTAACATATATATAACCTAAAATTCCCCCTTTAACCACATTCAGATATATAATTCAGTGGTGTTACATCCACAGTGTTGTGCTACCATCACCATCTGCCAATGCTAAAACTTTTCTATCACCTCTAACACCAATTCTGTATCAATTAAGCTTTAACTTCCCATTTCCTATCCCCTTTCCAGCCCCTGGGAACCCGTATTCTAGGTTCTGATTATGAATTTGGTTATTGTAATTATTTCATATCAGTGAGATCATATAATATTTGCCTTTTGTGTCTGGCTTATTTTACTCAATGTGATATCTCCAAGGTTCACCCATGTTGTGCATGTATCAGAACTTCATTCCTTTTTTATTGTATTTTTGGTAATTCCTAACGTTTTAACTTTTCTTTGCCAGTCCTTTGTCTTTGTTTTATGTATCACCTCTGAATCCAAAAACTTTTTAAAAGCTAATTTAAAAATTATGAATGTAATAGTTATGATTTTAAAAAATTCAGACAGTATAGAAGGATATGAAGTGAGCAGCAAAAGTTTTCCTCCCTACAACTCTTTGACATTTAAATGAAAGTTTAGTTTAGAAAGATAACCCTTTGGGGAATCCTTCTTTAAAGTCTTCATTTTGGACTGCCCACTTATTTCATTCAAGTTGTCTAATAATTTGGATTGTTTTATGGCTGCATTTCCCCCATAACTAATTTCTGTTTTAAAATGAAATGTACAGAGGAGCGACTGTAGCTCAGTGGTTAAGTGCCTGCTTCCCAGGTTCAAACCAGTACCTCCTAAAAAAAAAAAAAAAGAAAGAAAGAAATATTCATGTATCATTGAACTATTTGGTATCTCTTTTATTGTTTCAGTTGGCAAAGTGTGGAATGAAGGTTGTCCTTATCAGCAGATCACAGGATAAATTGAACCAGGTTTCCAGTGAAATAAGTAAGTTCTCAAATCACCATTTCTCTCTCTCTCTCTCCCCCTCCCCTTTTCTCTCTCTCATGATTGCGAAAGAAATAAGATAATCTAAGTTTAATGTTTTCCAGCAGATATATAGCATTGATATGCTGATTTATAGTTCAGAATGCTTCTTTTTCATGCTGTTAATGGGATGTTTTAAAGATGGTCATCAATTATTTAAAAGTAATTTATCCATATTGTAATTTGCTCAAAATGTATTTTAGTGACTCATGTAGTTTCTGTCATCACGAGTCAAATTCTCTGATCCTTTATCATGTTCTCCTGAATTCCTTTTCTGTTGATTTATTTCAGTATTCCTGATTGTTTATACTCTTGATTTCAGTGTCTCTAAAGGTTTAACACACGATTGTGTGAAAACATAAAAGGTAGCATGTATACATATAAGAGGGGAACTATTTTGAACTTGCTTCTTAGCCAGCTATGCTTGACAACTGAGTTATAATATAGTAAATATTCTTTTCACTGATGTCTTCTTAACCAATCATCTGGATAAAACAAAGCAGTCCATATGCTTGGTAAAACATACTGACTGATATGGGTGGAATGCTGGCTATTTGTGGTCAGCAAGCTTCTCAGTATGATGCTGTGCACTTCTCCTTCTACATATGAAATTGTTTACTTACCAAGAGTCATTTGTTCCCAAACATACTTATGTTAGGTGTATTTGTTATTAAAAGTTCTGTAAACCAATGAAATAGTGTAAAAAGAAGAACTGGTTTTACAAAAACTAAGTTGAATGCTCTGAATAGAAAAAAAAATGAGAAAAGTGTATTCTTTCCGGATTGGCCATCAAATTTTAGGGGTGAACAAGACAAATGTAAAATATTGGAAAAACTTAGAAAATTTAGAAGAAATTTACATTCTAGTTGTTAAATATGTGTTGAAGTTTTCACTGCACTTTAAAGGAACTGTAACTGCAATCATAAATTAGACATTATGAGTGTGGCTTATGCAAGAAAGACTATGGAACTCCAGTCAGCAGATCCAAACTCAAAGACAAGGCCTTGATCCTACACAGAGGATTGGTGAATGAATTACATTTATACATGGTTAAATTAAAATAAAATGTTTATGATGGGTATATGTCATTTTCTATGAGTCCTTGCTTTGACTGACTTTTCTAAGTAGCCAACTAACAAGTGGTCCCAGTCCCTTCAGATGTGAGAGGGTTTCTACTGTACTTAATTATTAGTATTACTATCTACTATTAACATATATTTAGATGGTGCTTTGTAATTGATTCATTCCCTCACATGTATTATCTCCTTTTATCTTCCCAGCATCCTTGTGAAATATATATTTTTGTTATTTTTCTCCAGATCATAGCTGGTTGTGCTGGATAGTTTACATATAGGTGCGCTTCATCTTCAGGTGAAAAATAGATCTTTATCTGTAGATCCCCAAAATTTAAATGTGTTAAATCACAATCTCTCTCTCTTTCTCTCTCTCTCTCTCTCTCGCTAAACCCTGCTGAGAGCAGAGATCTTTACAAAGGTGAGCATTGGTATATAGCTATACAATAAATCTTTGTCGTTTAAGGATTTTAACATTCAAGTTTAAACTATTTAAAGGCAACCCTGAAGGTCCAAGACATACAGGATTTTGTGATTTTGCTGAGGTGTGAATTTGAATTAAACTGTGATGCTAATGAGCCTGCGGTAGTTACTTAGATAGTAAGTAGGTGAACTTAACGTACTGCCTTAGTCTTAGTACTGTTTTGTTCTTTGCTATTTGTGGTCATGTGTATAATAACTCTTCAAGTGATAAAAAATGCTATGTGTTTGTGTGTGTGTATAAAATATGTTCTTAATGGAAGAAAATATTCGTGCTAGTGATGGGAATAGAAGTTCATAAGCAGGGAAGAGAAGCTTTTGATTAAACAGAATGTTGACTTTTGAAATGCCTTATACCTATGATATGAATGAATCCACTATCTACTCAATACAGAGACAAGAGAAACTACCTCATCGTACTCTTTTAGCAAGTGTTTCAGCCTATGCAAAAATTGCTTTGTGAGTCAGAAGGTATACTTTAATGACATTTGAGAATTTAGTTAACTTGTGATATGAACATGAGGTGACACGTGACTGTGGGCAGAAATGTGATTCTAGAGAAACACAGGGTCGTGCTCAAACATTTTCATGAAGAAACAGATGGTGAATGCACTGAATTGACCTTTATTATAAAGAACTTGTTTTTTTTTTCCTTGTTGAAAATTTTGAAGTGTCTTTCTGGGCATAATATAAATTTAATGAGAGAGGTGATATCAACAAACCATCTTGTCACATTCTAAGCTTAAGAAATACACAGAGAGGATTTATAGGTTAGGACAAGTTTTCAATTCAGATATAAACCATCTCTTTGGGAAGATAATGTTTTCATGAATGTATCTATTCCAGGAGAAGGAGGGACCAGGATTTAAAGTTGATGAAGACAGTCTGACTTTGCATTTCTTTCTTTCTACCTTCAACACATATTTATTAAGTGCCTGCTGTGTACTGTGGTTGGTAGGCAGTGAGGATACAGTGGTGAACAAGATAGATGCAGCCCTTGCTCTCATTGAACTTTATATTTTAGTGAAGGAGACAGAGAAAACAAATAGATAAAAAACCAGCAACAGACAAATAAATAATTGCAGTTTGTAGTATGTGCCATGAAGGAAACAAACAAGGGGCTACACATTTTATGGCACGTGGAAAGTTTTATGATTGGCAGGATGTTAAAGGGACCAGAAGAAAAAGAACCACTTGCCCATGTAATTGCATTCCTGTGATAAAGCTGGAGCCTTAGTGAAGGGAGTATCCACTGGGCCCTTTTAGGTGGTTGTGGTAGCTGAGAGCTATGTACCCCAGAAAAACATGTTCTTTAACTTAACCTACTCCTGTGGATTTGAACCCTTGTAAATACGATCTTTTGATGAGGTTATTTCAGCTAAGGTGTGGCCTAGCTGAATCACGATGTGTCTTAGTCCTATTGTTGAAGGCCTTATATGGGAGGTCATGGAGAATGAGAAAGCCACACCGGGAGCAGCCAGAAGCTGGAGGTCAGAGGGACCAAGAAGCCAGGAGAGGCCACCATATGCATTGCCATATGATAGAAAAGCCAAGGACCAGGGATTGCCAGCAGCCAGCCCCAGAATACCATAGCCTTCTGGGAGAAAACATTACCTTGTTGACACTTTGATTTTGGACTTCTCCTAGCGTCAAAACCGTGAGCCAGTGAAATCCCATTTTGTAAGTCAACCCATTGCATGGTGTTTGCTTTAGCAGCCAAGAAACTAAAGCATGGGTGTAGTGGTGAAGGGATTATGTGTGCAAGATGCACATGATAAATCCTCTCCAACATTTCTATTCCATTCCTTTCTCTACATTATGCCAGGGAAGTTCTGACTTCCCAGACTTATTATGGAGTCCAAGTTCCAGTCAGCAAACAAAGTTAACTCTTAAAGCCCCTTCCAGCTGTATGAACTAACCATTCAATCCCAAATCTTTGGTTAATACAGGGGTTCTTAACCAGGGGCCCATGGACCCCCAAGGGGTCTGTGGAAAGAGTTCAGGAGGTCCGTGAGCTTGAATTGAAAAAAATCAAATTATCTTTATTTCTCTGACCTCTAACTGAAGTCTAGCATTTCCTTCACTTATGAATGTATGCAATAAATAAATTACAGTTGTAATTATTTCACCTGACTGGCAAAGGGGTCCGTGGAACAAAAAAGGTTAAGAACCCCTGGGTTAATGACTTATGTAAAAAAATTTAAGCCAGATCTAGTATTATATTGTTTTCTTTGGTCTGACATTCTTAGAATCCATCCCCACACATATTCCTCAGGTTTCTACCAATGCAAATGAGCAAAATTTTGGCAATTCTCAGTGTATAAAGTATTCCTTTCTGGGTTAGACTTTTTGTATGTTCCCTAGAGATTGCTGATATCTAACCCTAATTATGGGTGGGAATAAGGGATGGTTGATTTGAGTCTTGAGAAGAAAAGGAATTCTCTTAAAAGAAAACTGCCTTTATAGGTCTGGTGAGATTATTACAGAATCTTCCAACCAGAGAAAGCTAACCTCTTCAGACTCAGGAGAGAAGGCTGTTTTCCTCAGTTTCATCTGAGTCCATCCAGAGGCCTTATTCTAAGTCTCAGGGTCTTGCTTCTTCCTCAATGAATGCTTTTACTTTCACACACGAGACATGGCAAGGCTGTGGAATTCAGCTAATGTTGTAATTTGCAACTGGCACGATTAAAACTGATGATCAGCAAAATGAGCCCTGTGGCTATAAGAAATAAAAATTTTCTTTTAAGCTGCCATAGAAGTTCTCTGGTTCTCTGACCGTAAAATGTGAGCTAAAAGTTTAAAGACCTGAGCTTGTCATTTTCTTTCTATAAGTGCTCTAGTACATTCAGAAAAAGCTATACCATGCCATAATAGTCTTTGTACTCATCATTTCTGCCAAAATCAAATGCAGCAGCCCCTTAGTCCCCCAAGGCACTTCTTTAATAGGTACTTTGTTACAATCAGCTACAGGCATTAATTTGATCATGATGATACTGCACCATGAATCATGGGCATTCTGTTGGAAAGCAACTTAGCACTGTGTTCAAGCCTAAGGACACATTTAAACCAATGCAAAAATCCAGGTTTTCCTGCCTTTGAAGTCCATTTCTTGGGATCCCACTCCTGATACCAGTTTCTTAGAGCCTGTTCAGAAAACAGAAGTCACACAGTTTAGTTTAGCTAGGCTAACTTGTCTTTTCTAGTCCAACTCCTAACCTCACTCCAGTGGGTCAAACTTATCCCCCCCACTTCTCTATTGATTGAAAGAAGAAAAGAGGAAAGGAGGAGATTAGAGAGTGTTTTAGTTTGCTAGGCTGCTAAAATGCAATATATCAGAAATGGTTGGCTTTTACAATGGGAATTTATCAACTTGCCAATTTACATTTTGAGGCTGTGAAAGTGTCCAAATCAAGGCATCAGGCGATACTTTCTCCCTGAAGACTGTCTACCAGCAATCCTGGACTCCTCTGTCGTATGGCAAGGCACATGTGGCATCTACTGGTCTCTTCTCTCTGGGTTTCGTTGCTTCAGCTTCTTCCTTCAGGCTTTCTCTGTCTCTCTGTATTCATCCCATTTATAAAGGACTCCAGTAAGAGGATTAAGACTCACCCTGGGACATGTCTTAATTGAAGTAATCTAATCAAAAGGTCCCACCCACAGTAAGTTCACACCCACAGGAATGGATTAACTTTAAGAAGATAATCTGGGGTCCATCCAGCTTCAAACCATCCCTGAATAAAAGTGGGGGATCTCTTGGCTCCTTTCGCCTTCTAACTCTCCATTTGTCATTATGTAAACTTGGGAATTCTGTGCACCTAGAAGCAATTCCTTTTAAATGTGGAGGACAGCCTACTCATCAAAGTCAAAAGTTTTTAAGAAAATTTTTTAAAGGATTATGTACAATTTAGTTGGGAACTAAATGTTTCACCAACAATGAATAAGAGCTTTGTCAGGATCAACTACTTGGATGAAATCACAGTTCTTTGTAAGGATACCTGTTACCCGTGGAATTAAGACAAGATGAAAGTCATCACACATATAATCAGCTTATTTTATTATCATTGTTAGCAAGGATTATTCAATGTTAAGTATTTTTCTAATTTTTATTTGTGAAAGGAAAAAAATTCTTAGTTTTTGAACACTGAACTGAGTTTTTACTTTCAATAAAGCCTAATGCAAAGAAGACTAGTTTTCAGAACAACCTACTGGCTCATAAAATATAGAGATGGTGATATTTACTCTTCATATTATTATTTGATAGTTGATAATTCTGATTTGATACAGCTAAATCAGTTTGGATAAAAAACATATTCTGTCTTTGATGATAATAATAATAAAGATGTTCCTCTTTTTAGTAACTTAGTGTGTAATTTTAGGATGGCCCTGTAATTCCATGTAATTCTCTTGAAATGCAAAGCTTTTCGAAACATAAATTTTACTGGTCTGTGGTCAGGTAGAAGTCTAGTGTGGGGTCAAAATGTCAAGTTTGTCAGTCCTTTCTTTTAGTCAGATCTGTGCTAAGGCATTGGATTTGACCAAATAAATTTGTTCCACAATTTTCTTTCATTAATATGATGCTTTGTTATATTAGTCTATTTTATTTGCATAAATGCAACAAGAAGCATTAATGAACACATAAATACCTCTCTGTTATATGCTTAATAAACCTGGAACCACATGATGTTAGAGAGTAAATCTCTTTAAAGCCCTTAGAGTCATATTTTTTTATATTGCTTCTATAGTGCCAGAAATATTTTTATTGCCCTTAGAGTTTACATATTCCAAGGCCAGGAACTAAGAACCGTCCAATTTGCCTCTTTTGGTTTTGCCTGTTGTACCTATAACTATAGAGGTATCCTCTTACAAGATCCCTAAATTCGTCAATGTTCCAGGCCTTCTAGAAGGTGGTATTCTGTATACCTGTAAGGCTGAGACTCCATAAGCCATAGAGCAGGTTCCGGGATAGTTGCCTGGGAGGCCTTTGAAACATTGTTTCCACAAATGGCAGTACAGTCCTTGTTCCTTACTAGTGTGCTAGTCATGCCTAATTAATGAGATTTACCGTTAAATGAGACATTTCTGGCATGGTCATGGTTATAAATTTGTTTTATCTAATTATATCCTGGTAGGCAGAAGGATAGATTCTTATTGAGTCTATGCAAATAATACATTGCCATGTAAAGTAAAAGAACTCAATAAAAAGACCTATATTATTTGACCATTGTTCTGATTAGTTTTGCAGGCAAGACCAGTCAAAATGTATTGTTTTCTATATACTTATCATCTTTAAATTTACCTAATGATTTACTAGTTTATGTTTCCAGTGATTATTGCTGTTATAACAAACCTCCCCAAACTCAGTGATATAAAACAGCAATCATTTTAGATGTTCACAAGTTGTGCTAATCAGGAAGTTTGGCAGGACTCAGGAGGATGATCATTTTGCTTTTCATGACATTGACAGAGGTCACTAAGTGATTCTTGGCCAGTGGACGATCCAGTCTGGAAAGTCTAAGATGGCTTCTTCCACATATCTGGTGCCATGGTGTAGGGGATGGCTGGAGGGCTGGACTCACCTAGGACTGTTGACTGCAGTGCCTACATGTAGCCTCTCTAGCATGGCCTTTTTAGAGTAGTTGAGATTTTCACGTGGTAACTGTCTTCTACCAGAGTAAATGTTCCAAAAGAACTAGGGGAAAGTTGATGTCTTTTCATGACCTAGTGTCAGAATTTAGTTTTATTTCTGCCTTTCACTGTTAGTCAAGGTGGTTACAAACCTGCCCAGATTCAAGGGCAGGGGAATAGATTCCATCTCTAGATGGGGGACTGGCAGAGTAACACTGTAGAAGAACTTGTGCGATGGGACATAGTGTCATGGAGATCTTGGGAAAATATATTCTACCACAGTTTATAATCTATGTTAAAGTTACCCAGAGAATATATTTGTATAAATATAGACAGCAGAATGAATGTTAGTGAAAAATTAAGAAAAGATGTTTTCTCAAGATCGCTATTAAATTTCCCTCATCATTTGCATTCAGTCTTCCACGATTAATTCTTGTTCCTTTGGATCTCCAGTCAATAGCATGCTTTTACAAAGTCTGTAATTTTGGATGAAAAGCATCCTATAAAGTCTGACTCAGTTTCCTAGTATAATTTGTTAGTTTGCTCTTGGTGGCAATGTTGGCTTACACTGAAGGGCCTGGCTTATGGGCATCAATAATAGTCAAAAGTACTGATACTAAGACTATTATTGTTTTGATATTTCTTCCTAAAAACTCAATTTTTGGCATGCAGCTTGTGGCCAAGGCCTTCAGGTAAGCTTGAAGGAGAAGTAGAAACCACCTGTTAAAAAGACTAATGGCCTCTAGTTAATTCCTTATAGTAATCAACAGTGTCAGAATGGAAGAGTTGGAATCCCCTATTGGAGTATAGTTATAAAACGAATTCATTTGATTTAGTCAGTGATTATCCAGAGGGTATAAGCCTTATTTTGGACACTAAATGCATTGACAGTTCTCCAGGGACTTCCATAAAGTGCCACTACTTAACATGAAAATTATACTTTGAAACAGAATCTTAGAAATTATTTTGTTGATAGTTGTATCAATCTTTGCACAGGATCATGCATATGTCTGTCTATCCTGAAAAGTATACAAGTTTTGAAACATTCATTATTACTTAAACCTTACCTATACATAATTGACCAGGAAGTTGAACTTCTCTTATTGATTTACCATTTCTTCCCATATTATGTGCTTGATAAACAAGACGGCTCTCACAGGAGAGTTGAGCTAATTAAAGACAGGTAGAATATGCAGCAGCATTCCTCATATCCTTCTTGCTCAATTGTGCTACCTAGTGGGTATCTGGGGCACACTAAAAATGGTTTGGGTGTGAAATATATCTTAACATCTTTACTTGCTTGAATGTGGGAAGGCAGGTATCAAAAGGAGTTGTCAGGAGACTGGTAGTTACAGCAGAATACGAGCATAAGTCATAGGTGCCCATGACAAGAAATGATACCATCTTGGTTTAGACTGACAGTAATAAAAATAAAGCATAGCAGCAAAAAACAATAATTATAAAATCCAGAGTTTTCAGAAATGAGGAACTTTGCTTAAAAATCATTCAAGATCATGAGAAAAGTCAACACCAAAGCTCAAAAAGTTGAGCTTTAGGAAGTGAGAATATTCTGTGGAAAATAAGGAACTTTTGTTAGCCAGGATGGATATAGAAGGCACAAAATAGTTTTTTGTTTTTTTTTTTTTTCAACTTTCTTGTTAAAAGAAGACTGTATTCTCAAAGATCAATTTTCTTCAGAACTACTGATTTCACACTCTTGAACTCTTAAGTCTCTGTTGATTTTAATATATTTTTCACACCCACTTAAACATATATTTAGATGACAAGTTAAAGCTTTCAATTTTAGCTTAAAATATATTAACTTTATCAGTGTGCACATATAACATTGAATTTACTATCCTAATTGGAGCTTACTTGATGAATTTTCACTCTTTAAAAATTGTCCTGGGAACTGAAGATTTCTCATTATTAAATCTAAGATATTAGAGTATTATCTTAAAGTCAGTTAAGAATCATAGAAATTAAGTTGAAATTACAGAGCAACACAATCATTACTGATACCAAGTTGGCCATATAAATGACATTTGAAAGCTTACACAGAAGGGAGGAAGAATAATTAAATTAAAATGATTTGCAGCATTGTCTGAAGTTCACAAGAGCCAATCCTTTTATAAAATCACCAATTTCAGCCAGTAATTATTCAAATATTTTTCCTATCCCTCACCTTTTTTTTCATTTTGAGAACAATTTATTGAAGTATATCATTCATGCATGAACATACACAAACAATAAGTGTATAGTAAACGTTGTGTGAACTATGGTCCATGCTTAATGGCAAAGCCTCAGAATGCGGTTATCAATTGCAATGAACGTGCCACACTAATGAAGGATGTTTATGTGGGAGGGTGTGGGAGGTGGGGGGGGCATATGGGAATCCCTATATATTTTTGTGTAACATTTATGTAATCTAAGTATCTTTTAAAAAATAAAAAAAATTAATAAAAAAAGTTGTGAACTTATAAAATAAACATGCATAACATCATATAGGGCTCCTATATATATCACCACACCACAAATTCCTTGCATTGTTGTGAAAAATTTGTAACAAATTATGAAAGAGCATTGTCAAAGTATTACTACTAACTGTAGTCTGTAGCTTACGTTTCGTGTATTTTTCCTCTAACCCACCCTATTATTTTTTTTGCTCATAAACCATATAATTTATCTAAAGTGTACAGTCAGTTGCACATTCATTACTTCAATCAATATTGGAGCAAATTTCATTATTCCTAAAAAAGAAAAAGAAAGAACAACAAAAAACAAACCACTATTATATACATGTTAGTGCCACTAATTACAAATCCTATTATGTGCTTTCACCATTTCTATTCATTTCCAAACATTTACAAACAACTTTTTACCAATTCTGCACAGATTAAACCTCAGTTTTCCATTCTCTAACCACATTCTTTTCTTTGGTGACCCATATTCTAGTTATTAACTCCGTGAGATTACACAATATATGTAGTTTATAGTAGCACAATCATACAATAGTTGTCCTGTTGTGTCTGACTTGCTTCACTCAACATAATGTCCTCCAGGTTTATCCATGTTGTCATATGCTTTATGACTTCATTTCTTCTTACAGCTGAATAATATTTCATCGTCTATATATACCACAGTTTATCTATTTGTCAGTTATGGACACCTGGGTTTCCATCTTTTGGCAATTGTGAATAATGCTGCTATGAACATCAGTAACCCTCACCTTTTTTCTGGGACTTTAATTACATTTGATTGAAGTTGTCCCTTAACTCAGTGATGCTGTGTTCTTTATTTTTTTTAGACTTCTTTTTCTGTTTCATTTTGGATAGTGTCTATTTCTGTGTTTTCATATTCACCAGCCTTTTCTTCTGTAGTGTCTAATCTGCTGTTAATCCTGTGAGTGTATTTTTATCACAGACATTGTATATTTTTCCTTCATAAATATTTAGGTTATTTTTTATATCTTGTCTTTTCTTATAATGTTTACCCTCTGCCTTCTTGAACATATAAAATTTTTCTGTAACAGCTAGTTAATATTTTTAATGTTCTTGTCTACTAATTTTACCATGTATGTAATTTCCAGTTCTGTTTTTATTGATTGATTTTTCTCCTCGTCATGGGTTGTATTGTCTTGCTTTTTAGCATACCTGATAAAATTTGTGCTTTGGCACTGAAAAAAATTAAAAAAATATATATATTTTAGAGTTTTGTTCTGGGATCTGGGATGTAGGTGAGTTACTTGGAAACAGTTTGATCATTTCCAGTCTTGCATTTATACTTAGGTGGGATCAGAGCAGCCATTGTCGAGGGCTAATTTAACCCTATTATTGAGGTAACACCCTTCTGAGTACTCAACCTGATGTCTCTTGTATTTCAAGAGTTCTCCTTTCTGGTCATTGGAAACATGAACTAATCCTAGCTGTGTTGTGAGCTCTGGGAGTTGATCTGCCTGCTGCTTTTCGGTTGTTCCACCCTGGCCACATGTCTAATCCTTACTCAGCCAAAGTTTTCCAAGGAGCACTTTGCAGATCTCCAAATGGTCACTCTCTACTCTGCCTGCTAATTCTAGGGGCTTTCTGTCCTCTCTGAATTCTCAGTTCTGAGTACTCAACCTGATGTCTCTTATATTTCAAGAGTTCTCCTTTCTGGTCATTGGAAACATGAACTAATCCTAGCTGTGTTGTGAGCTCTGGGAGTTGATCTGCCTGCTGCTTCTCCGTTGTTCCACCCTGGCCACAGGTCTGATCATTACTCAGTCAAAATTTTCCAAGGAGCGCTTTTCAGATCTCCAAATGCTCACTCTCTACTCTGCCTGCTAATTCTAGGGACTTTCTGTCCTCTCTGAATTCTCAATTCTGTTTCTTCAACTCAGAGGGGACTGCTGGGCTCTGTTTAAATTCCTCCTACCTTCATCATGGTCTAGAAAATCTCTCTGGGCAGAAAGCTAGAGCAATTGGTCTACATTAAACTTTAAGAAAAAGGGGATCCAATCCTTTTAAATCTGTTTGCACCAGGCCTGGCATTGTTTTGGGAGTGTGTGCCCATTTAATTTAGCAAGTATTATTCTACTGAATGCCCTTGTGTGAAATTTCACTGTTTCTTAATCTCGCACAGAGACTACTTTTGAAATTTAGTTTATGTTCCAATTTTGGCACATGTGGTTTTCTAAACTAATGAGTAATCCTGTTTAAAGCTAACTAAACAATTTCACCAAGTGTGGTTTATTTCAACTTCATTCTTTGTTACCAATTATTTACTCTGCTAGAGAACAACATCTGTAATATAGGTGGATATTTTGTTAGAAAGTAGCATACCTACCAATTACTTGGCCCAGCCAAATTAGCATGTGTTGGTCTGCATGTCCAATTAAGGCAGCTGCTTGAATGTTGCCTTTCTACAGCTGGCATTAGGCATGTGGGAGGGTACTGCACCATGGCCAGACACTAGCTGTACCTCTTAATTAAAATATTTGCCTGTGTTTGCATGGTTTCTTTAAAACAGTAAGTGGTCTTTCCAATTGGATTATGGATGGTTCAGTGAGTTTTATGTAAAAAAACAAAACAAAACAAAACAAAAAAAACAACTTCTTTTGGTTGGGGAGAAGTGGGACCAGGTGTTCAGAAATGAGTCCCATTTAAGTCGATGATTGGTATTTCTCCTCCCACTTTTAAATTGTTGGTTGTTCTCAGTGACTAATTGTAATTTGGGTACAGCCTTCAGCCGTAAAAGAATTTGTAGAAAGGCATATTCTTTGAAACATTTTAAAATTCAGTAGATTTATGTAGAAATTGCATCCTTTTTCATCCAAGAAAGTACTTTGAAACATTTATCAAAAAGATGGCTTAACTTGATTTTTCTATTAAGTGAAGTTGTAAATTATCTTGTCAATTATCCATTGTTTTGGTAACTTCCATTTAACCATTTATTAAGTGTATATTGTATGTTTTGTATCAGTCTTTAAAATAACTACATGTCAACTAATTTAAATAATTCTATATCTAATAGTAGAATAAAAAATGAATCCATTAAAACCAAGAGGAATTTTCATAAACTTTATATTATTTTCTTCCCTTGCTGTTAAAAAACAGAATTAATATTTAGCAACAGCAGGCTATTAGTAATAGAAAAACTATTGATATGGAATCAGCTTTTATTATGCTCCCATTCTGTTAAATGCTGTAGAGATGTACAAAATCTAAGATACAGTCACTCTGTAATACCTGATAGAATGCAAAATATATTCAAGGCACAAAAGGCAAATAGATTCACTTCTGTGGAACACTTTGAATCATGTTCAGGCATTTGTATTTTAGGAAGACAAACTCTGCAATTGATCTTAAAGGCCATCCCTGTTCAGATATTCTGCTTCTTGTGCTTTGTTCTCCATTACCCCATGCTCTTAAACACACTTTAAATATTGTAGCTGAGTAGCTTAATAGTAGCTTCTGAAAGGGGCATCCCCAAAACTTAATGCTAGAATTACATAGTGTCAGGAGAATGGAAAGCAAACTAAATTAAATTTGCGGCATGCCTGTGTTTTAATGCAGTTGTCTCTTACAGTTATCATTGGATCCTTTAAAGGACATGGGAACATTTGGCTAAAATGGATGTATTCCTTATTTTTATTGTTTTTAAGACAAAGCTATGATCAACTGTATTTAAGGAGAATTTTGAGTTAGTAAAATCCTAGCACTACTAAATATATTTAGTTTATATAAAAACAAGCTTTAATTAAAAAGTCTTACAGTAATATCTTAGATTTTTCTTGAGTAAATAGTGACATAAATGTCCATAGTTGACCCTTAAACATGTGTGAGGACACTGAGACCTGGCAAGATCACACAGTAGGCAGTAAAGCTGGCCTTCAACGCAGGCTATTTAACTGCAGGTCTCGTTCTCCATCCACTCCTAGTTGATATTTCTTGTGGTATTTTTAATTATTCATTTTCTCCCAAATTAGCCATTATGGTATTAATCCAGAATCCTAAAGCCCCTTGAATGTGTGCCCTGTTGTTTTCCAATCTTGAAGCACCTACATTCAGTGGTTTTGGCTCCAGTTTCTGAATTACATGGAGGATGCTGTTCTCAGTATCCATTTCTAGAAAGCCTTTATCCTTTATGTGCCTTTTAGTTGGAGTTTGTGTGGTAGGACTTTGAACAACTAGCTAGGTAGGGCACTCTCATGGGTGGGGCTCAAACTCTTCTACTGCTTCAGTGTTAGCTGCTCTCCTTTGATCATTTTAGTGTTTTTGTTCTTATTGTTGTTAAAAGGGCCTATTGCAATAGAAGTTTGAAAACCATTGCTGTAGAGAACTCCCTACAACTTCTCTGTCGTTCCTTATTGCCTCCTTCCAAAAAAGGACCTACTGTATTTTAAAACTCAGCATGTGTCTCTGTATGCTCTGCCTTTTATCACACTTCCTTTTTGTCTCTGAGGAAGAAATGTCATTTTCCCTGAAAGCTAACCTTTTACTAGTGTCTTGATCCCCAATCTCTTCTTGGTTCCTTGGGGACTTGTTCCCATAGCAATCTTCTCCTGAATGTCCAGAACAGGTACCTTATAGATCAGTTTTGTTTGGCCTGCATTCACTTAATCTGGATTTTTGTCTTCTTTTGAAAATTTAAAGGATCTGTCAGCCCTGGGCCCAACATTCCTCTAGGACAAAAATCAACTGGAGTTGTGAGCTAGTTGCTCTTTAGATCCTGCCCTGTCAAGTTTGCCACAGGCCCACCACTTACCTGGTACATGGATACATACTCTCATTAG
>JAQZBX010067646.1:0-15899 GCA_029593785.1 Cabassous unicinctus
ATAGAAAATGCATCTTTTTAAAACTTGTATTCCACGACACAATTTGGATTCTACACACTTCCAGCAGTTTCCAAAAAAAAAGTTAGCCCCGCTCTGGAGCCCTCTGAATGGATATTTTAATTTTGCTCCTAGGACATGGAAATAAAGTCAGCAAATGCTGAGGGATTTAAAACTGAACAGATGGACTTTCAAAATATTCTAAAATGTGAAAACAACCAACCCCAGTGAAATGAAGGGCGTCCCTGGAGCAGCCCGAAGGACGGCTGGTCTCCCTAGAGAGGGCTGCCCATGAAAAACAGCAGGGCACATTGCCCACGTCCCTTAAACCTGCCAGCAGCCACCACGTGAAAAGAAGCAGGTGAGGTGAATCTTGATATCTTTTATGGGACCCACTCTGTCCAAAATATCATGAAAAATGGGCAAGATTTGTGCATTCCATCTTGGGGACGTGGATTCCCTGAGAATCCAGACAGCTCGACTGCCACACCCCATGCACACTCTGGCCACGTGTGGGCAGCGGCTCCTGCAGACAGCACCGCCCTAGCGGCAGGATTGCGACTTGCCGGCACAAGAGCGGATTCTCCGGAAGGCTGGAGCCCACCTTGTGCTGTGTAACTGGATCCCTGACATGCTCTTCCAAGCTCTGGCTCACTCCAGCTCACAGATAAGATGGAGTAATTAATCCAGGAAGTGTGGAGATAACAAAACCCAAGATCCAGTGAGTGTTAGCAAGTGAAGCAAACAGGCTTCGCAGAGAAGTAAGTGCAGCCTACAGCGCGTCTGACAGCGTGGGCAGGGCTTCACAGGGAGAACGGAGAGAAATGCTGATGGCGAACAAGATGCAGTTTGTGTGTTTTTAGTCAATTTGAAGAGAGGATGTGCTCTTGGCTTAATTCATTCATCTATAAAACTATAATGGAGAGCATAGAGCGTAAGCGAACTTTTTCCTGGAGTCCAACCTATATACAGAATTCATTTACTCCCTGTTAGCTGTTGTGCATCCATTTCTGTGAAGACTTTAGTGTAAGATGCTAAATTTAATAGCCTTGGGGCCCAGATGGATCCTTAAATAGCAAGGACGTTATAATATCATCCCGTTCCGGCAGTGATGTCCCAGCTCGGATTCCAGCCCTGTCACTTGTGCAGATTTTATATATTCTGGGAATATCTTCTTCCTAATCACAGCCAGCACGGTCAGGAAACATTGGTAGCCAGCCGCGTGACCAGTGAAAAATTTGTAGGAATAGCGTTAAGCTTACCCCATAAATTATCAACAATACCAGTGCAGTAATTTCGCACCGTTGTGACTAGGCTGTAATTTTGCCCTAGATTCTAACATTTTATACACTTGAGATCAAGCAGGTCACTTACCTGAGGGAATAACAAAGGAATTCAAGGTCGTGTTCCCCTTTTTACAAATATAGCCCAGTTTCTGAACGCATTCCAGATTTTCCCATTTAGCGTTTTTCCCGGGGTTTAGTGACACACAGCTCTTTCCAGGTTCAGCTGATGGACTTCCTTTGAGGAAAAGGGAAAAATTAAGGTGGGTATTCCACGCGGATGGCGCCACAGCCTGCGCCTTTATCCTTGGGATTCAGGGGAGCCCCCGCTGCCTTTCTACACATTTACAAATAAATATTTGCTGAAGGCAGAACAGAAGACGGGAGGCTGCCCACTGTTTTTCTTGTTCTTGGGTTCCCTAAGGCCCAGAATGTTGATTATACAAGTGCGCATCTTGTAAATAACTTTTGTTTTCACAATATTATTAATAAAACTGGATCGTAGAAACTGAGCACTTCTCACATTCACTTACATGCTGCACTTTAGAGAGATACCTACCAAAAAAAAGATACACGAAGCCACAACAGCCTTATTAGACGTTGAAAATACCTGTCAAAAAGCCAGGTCAAGCGAACGGTGTGCGGCAGGCTAGGGCACCTGCGGGCCTGGGGAAACTTCCTCCAGCAGGGCGGCGCTGGAGACGGCAGTGCGCCTTAGCAAACGCGGCCAGCAGCGCCCGGGACTGCCCCTCGTTCCCAAGAATGTGTTCAGCTCAGCCTACTGGAGACGTTTGTTAAGGGCTAACCCCTCATCCCGTTTCTTGCCAGGAGTTGATTAAAAAACTCATCTCTGCGAGTGCAATGGGAGGCATTGACACGGTATTTCTCTCGCTTTTCACTCCTGTAATGTCTGGTTTTAAAACTGGTGCTGGGAAAACGAGCTCCAGCACATGCGCCTGGAGACCGCGTGAGCCAGCGGCGGCAGCGAGCCTGCTTCCTAACGTCGGCAGGCACAGAAACTTGCTGTCCCTCCTGCGAGGTAGAAATCATATTACCTGCCCCAGGAAGTTTTACTAGAAACCGTGAAGGTTGTTTGAATAACACTTACAGAAAAAAATGTTTGTGGTAAGTATAAAGATGTTTTTTAATTCGTAAATATTATGGCCAAATTAACAGGATCACAGAACTGATGGGGTGTCAGGACTAGAATGAAATTTTCGACAATAACACGTTTTACAGCTTTTGGTTATTAATTGATGGTTACTGATGTATTAATTAGTAAATCAGTTTACACATTTATTTACTTATCAATACACACCACTACCAACTTTAATATGTCCATGAGTCGTCTTTCTAAAAGCTCTCCGTAAGTACCTGAATCCACTCCACATGTCATTTATGCAAAATATCTTCAAAGCGAATGTGAATGTATTTTAGTAGGTGCATTATTTGGTAAGCACTCCATTGAATGCTTGACTGAATAATTCATACAATGACAATTTCTAACATTCCACAAAGTTTCTTATTTTAGTTTGAAGAAATGCTCATACTATCTCAGAAGATGATTTAATCTTCCACCCACTTCTCAGGAACTTGGATTAATAAAGAAGGGCATTTCTTTCCTTTTCTCATTAACATTCCAATGTCATTCCTCACCTTTCCAGAATTAACTCCCAAATTTTCTCAATAAACTCTTGGAATGCAAGTGGTTAAATATGACAATCATCTTCCTCAAATTGAGTGACAATTAACTGATCTGTCTAGTGTCCTACAATAATTTGGCAACAAAGAGGAAATAAACTCCGGTCCCTTTAATAAATGATTATTTTTGTCTGGCCACCTTCAGTTAAAATGGCTGGGGCTGCACTGTGCGTGGCGGTGGGCAGACAAACCGAGGCCCCACCCTTAAAAAACGGCATCTCGGATTCGCTTGCAGCGCTGCTTACTCTGCGAATTCCAGAGGAAAACAGAGCTGACCGGCATCCTAAGACTTGTGACAGCCATGTGCCTGGCATGCAATGAAAGCAGAATTTCATGTAAAATCTGATCGACTTAAACCCAAATATCGCCCCTTAAAATTCCCTCATGTTTTAGCATCTATCCTGAATATTACTTCATCGTATTTTTCTGTTTTTAATCGCATATACATATAAACTAGTGCACATGGGCAACGG
This sequence comes from Cabassous unicinctus, assembly GCA_029593785.1. NCBI lineage: Eukaryota > Metazoa > Chordata > Mammalia > Cingulata > Chlamyphoridae > Cabassous > Cabassous unicinctus. The sequence goes on from JAQZBX010067646.1 coordinate 3,455, forward strand.
AGAGGGTCATATCCTAGCCAACTGCAGGGACCGCTCAGTGGCTTTAAAGCAGCATTCCAGACGTTGGGAAGAAAGCCCTCTCATATCGGCCACGGCGCAACGCCTTCCCCACACTGGCGGCACCACCGCTCTCTGAGCGCCCCTTCCTGGTGAGCCCAGTGGGGTCGGGTGTCTCGGAATCACATTCCATCCAGTGCCTCAGGCAGCTACGAATACACCAGCCGGTGTTGGTGGATAAGTGGAAAATACTGTCATTACTGGTCTTTTTGTTTTCTCCAATCTTTCGCTTTATGTCAAGCTCACACTTAATCCTCTTTCATGTTCTGTGGGTTGTATGTTATGGCAATTTAGAAATAATTCGTTCAACCAGTTTCTATCCTCAGAAAAACAGACAGCTGATGGAAGCCTGACCAGCCCTCGACAGTATTTTCCTACTGTCAAATTACAAATTTTTAACCAAATTGCCAGTGAAGGTTATGCTAGAATGCAATATTAAAATCTGTGACTGAAATGTTATTTTAACCCAACTCTATTAGGTTGCAAACAGGAGAAAACGCTGTCAATGTGGAAAGAAATTATGAGCTTTGAAGCACGGTGATTCTGCAAAAGTCTCAAGGCTTGAGGTGACGACACATCCTCCAGCGCAGAAAGAATCTCAGTTCACTCTAATCCACTGTGCGGGTGTCTGTGTACAGTTATATCTCCTAATATAGTATACAGCGTAATACATGTACCATAAAGATATAGATATATAGCTATATATCACTGGGATGTTACAAAATTCAAAAATTAGGACAAAAGGTCTGGAAGTGGAAAGCACCTTGTCGGTCACACCTTCCAGGCAGATGTTGGATAACCCTCTCGAGGATGACGAGGCTGCATCAACATGGAGGCTATAATTAAAATGCTAGAACCCCAATATCATGTCTAAGGGGAGCCACGGTTTGCTTTTGAGTATAATACCTAGCAAATCAAGGACACTCTGAGACTGTGCACTTGAAACACAGCCCCGTGTTGATTTGCACGATAATCCCGACATTCCAGTACACTCAGATCCAGAAGGCAGAGGTCAAAGCAGGGAGGGAAATGAAGCACGTGGGGTGTCTCTCTGAGAGCTACATTTAGGATGATAAAGGTCTCCATGCTATCTAAATGGTTAAATCGCCATAGCGAATCCAACCACGGATCAGGTCACCAAGGCTTAACCCTACCTGGTAGCCAGTTCAGATATCGGAAGGGGCCGCCTCCACTCCACTGCCAACCAGTGTTGAAGCTCAGGCTGTTCAGTCCAATCCAGAGTCCTGACGTCAAGGAGCTGGTCAGTCCTAGTGCGAGAAAAGGACCAAACACCTGTCGAGTTCAGAATTAAGTGCTTGGATCAAAATGCACTTGAGAGAAATCATAAGACCCGTGCCTGACAGACCTCCTCTGATTCGCCTAGTAACGTGAAGTAAGTACAATCACGCCGCCACCTGACAGACAGAGACCTGTGGCCCAGGGCGCAGGTGAGCAGCTGAGGCTGTTGCCGAGACTTGGACCCAGATCCAGCATCAAACCCATCATCTTGCCAGCTACTAAATGCTTTCTCCAGGGTAGTGTGAGGCACTTCTCATTTAGACAAGACTATATCTGACTATCATCATATAATGATATTTTTACTTCCTTTTAGAGTAAAAATCTGATTTGCTTTGTATAAAGGTCAAAGTTTTGCACCATGAAAAAACTTAATAAACATTTCAGTCTATCACTTTGGTAAGTTACTACCCCAAACTTGTATTTCAAAATTGATTTTAAGAATTTTATCTTATGATATTTTTACAGCTCATTTTCCTTCTTATGAAAATAATGATTAAATTCTAAACACTAAATGTTTATTCTAACACAAGGAACACTGTATTTAGCTGGTTAATAAAGCATAATTATGGCATTTCAACCTCTGCGCTAGGCCTGATGTGGAAATAAAAACACAGAGACTATGTGGGTCTGGAAAACGTTAACGGGTCATTAACAACATCTTTTTAAAAATGGTACGTAAGCATTCTCTGTCCTCCACACATTCTGTTAGTTCGCTAAAAGCAGTTAATTAAAAGGCTTTACTAAAACACCAGCCTCAATTATCTGTACATGCTGGTAAACATAATTAGACAATGCATACAAAGCGTTATCTACAGGATCTGTTCCCCAGCAAATTCTTTAACCAGTGAGAGTTTCCACTTACTAAGCACACACTGTCCTTCTGGGCACTGAACTTGCTCATTTAATCCTCACAAACCATCAGCTAGGTATACCAGTATCTCTGCTTTATAGATGAAGAAACTAAGAGTCAAAGAGTTCAACAAGCAGTTAATAAATGGTAGAGCTGAAGTCTGAACCCAAGCCTGTAGCTACCAAAGCCCAGGCTCTACAGTTCCCATGCAACCAACTGACCCATCGCAAAGTCACTGAAAGGTGCCTCCAATTTTTCACTAGCTTCCATGTATATTCATGCCACAAATTCAAAGCAATGGGGGTACAGCAACTCAATGCTCAAAAAATCTTGCCTAGTATTTTCTGCACCCGTTTCTGCACGAATGCGGACCCCCGTCTTGGGGACCATGTGACCTGAACGGTTCCATGGGCTCAGTCTCTGGCAGAGAGCCACTTGCAAAGAGAGAATCCACCTGAGCATATGGCTTAGGCGGATATTGATCGGGCAGCCTGATGCTTAATAAACTGAACTGAGTGCAACACTGGAGGTATTTGCTGAAAAGCAAACCCTGTTGTGTGGTTTGTTAAAGCAATAAAAAAATTTTTTTAATGAAATTAAATGCTGGTATGTAAAAATCAATGAAAATTAATTCAAATCAACTTATTTTATCAAGTGTCCTAGAAAGTAAAATGAAGAGCTGGCCCAGCTCTCTCAGGCAGGTAAGTGTGCTTTTTATATCTTGGGAGGCATCCGTTTTACGGATGGGGCCGCTAACAGCAAGGTTAAAAGTCGCTTGCCCAGAGTCAAGCAAAGGCTCAGCAGATCAGTATTGGAATCCAGGTTCCATTTGGTTTCGCCAACGGGGTCTCACTGCATTGGCAAGTCGCTGCTTTGGAGCCCTTTCTAGAGGATTGAAAATGACGGCGCCCCTGTAAGAAGGAGGAACGACCTAAGCAGACATCTCTGAGACAAGTCCTGGCTCCCCCCAGAATTCACTCCTGCCATCTGTGAAACCTCAGCATCTGGTTCTCCAAAGTTGGAATTTTACAAAAATCATAGAAACATTTAGTATAAAGCTATGCCAAGGAAATGACATTATCAAAAGGGGAAATCTGTGTTTGTTTAGCCTTATATCTCCGGGAGGGACATAAGTAGGCATGACTGCATCTTCTTCTGGCCCCGAGCCAGGAGTGGGCTGGACTTGCCACGTAGCGCCCCAGGCGGATCACGATGTGGTGTTGGGGGAAGGTAACGGGTGAGGGTGCGGAGGGGGCAGTGCCAAACCACCCCCATGGCAAGGAGGACGCCCAGATCACGAAGGCGGCCATCCGCCTAGCATGTGTGATGTGGGTGACACGGGGCCCCCCAACCCTCCCCCCCAAGAGTGGTCCCTTGTCCCTCCTCCATCCCCTGCCGGCCAGCATCCCCTTCTGGTGGCTGGGCCGCGGCGCAGTCACTTCACTAGCCGGCATCTTAACTGTCCCAGGCGATGCCGTCTCTTCCTCCTGCGGCACGAGGGCCGTGAGCTGGCCCACGGGCTCCAGGAGGACGCTGTTCTGAGAAACAGCACTCTCTACCCCAGTGAAGTGACAGCACTCGCCAGGGCAGACCAATTCTACCCTTCCTCCTCTCGTCAGCGATTCCCTTTTAGTTTAAAATTATTTTACATGTCATTATTAAACGTCCTACTATATTATTATTTATGTCTCTTTAGGACCAGTTAAAGAAACTAAGAATTCCCATCCCACCTCACTCACGTAAACAGACGGTGTGACAGGTGACAAGAGGAGAAACTCCCGCCCACCAGCCGTTCTTAGAAATGACCTCTGGGCTCAGGGTCAGAGGAAATTATAGTTTATGTTAATAATAACTGTGTTAAATTCTATGGACTATCAGACGATTTTTTCATCGATGTTTTAAAGTTATACTAACTTGAACAATAATTAGCTCTGTACTAGCAGGGGTTTGCTATGGGAAACGCTGTTCAAAGCAGCCTTTCTAAAATGCTCAACAGTATTCCCAAAATTCATTACTTATTTTACAAAATGTACTAGCCAAGGACATTTAAGGTTTTAGGACTATGAATAATACACTGACTGTAGAATTGAAGTGGATTTTGTCTGAGATGGCTCGAGGGCTATGACAATTGCCACCACGAGAAACTGCAGTTCTTTAAGGGACTGTCTGCCCCTTGACATCCTCACCCACTCGAGGTACTTCCAGGCTTGTTCTGAGGAATTAAATCAATTAATCCATGTGAAGTGCTTAAGATACCATTACTATTACCGTGATTATTAGTCAGAGCTCCAGGTTGCTTTAGGGTTGGCAAAAGACACCTTCAGAAATAAAACTCAAGCCCCATGTTAAATGTATCGTGTAACGTCATCCACAAATTTTTCTCTAACGTGATTTTATCATTTGATAAAAGGGCAGACCACGTTTTTTAGTATTTCTATACAAAACATCAATTCCATATGCTACTTTTTTATTCTCCTGCATGTCATGCCTTAAATAGTTATATATATATATTTACTTTTGAACTTAGTTATAAAAGAAGATGTATTGATGTCCAATATTACTCTAGAATCTTTATTTTCTTTTCAATATTGACATCCATATTTTTTTCCAGCCAACACTAAAGGAAACTGGCAAAAACAATCAGGGTAAAAGGCCAGGTTTCACTTCCCCCATCTGATTTCAGTTCTGCAAATCCTAACTCTGCACATACGTAGTTACAAATCCGGTTCGGGAGTTGAGAATGAAAGAGCGCCCAGCGCGCTTGGGGTGGGAGCAGAAGTGAAGATGGAGAAACCCCCGGGTGTGGCCCTTCGCCTGCTGCTGGCGCGAAATCAGACGCCTGCGGTGAGCGCCTCTGGCGCCTGGATTCGGGGCCGCGGCCAGTGCCTGGGGGCCACCCGGTCCCTGTGCGGCTGGCGGGTGAGACTCACATGGGGACGTGGGCGGCAGCCCTGAGTTCCAATCCAGCCGCACTCTGCTCCCACTCGTCACCCACAGAGTGGGGGCAATAATATTTGTTTATGGAGCATCGTGAGCTTTAGAAAGAGCCCAGGGGCTGGCATTCAACAGCCGTCACACAAATGGCAGCTAACTCGACCTCAGAATCCTGAAACCGGCTCATACATCCAAAAAGAAGTAAAACATGATAGTTACTCCTCAAAACCCTCACATAAATTGAACCTTTTTTCCAACTACTGGTTTTTATTTTCGCTTTAGTGTCCTATTTCCCAAAATGAGTGGACTGTACATCCTACTCACATCACCATCTTCTTGATTCTTCCCCAATATATTCCCAGAAAATGCCAATGTCGGGATACCTTCCCTCCAGAAAAATAAACAAAATTCCTTTCATTTTTCAGATTCCCTGTCAAACATTGCTTTCCTGCAACGCCTGAGGTTTCTGACCTAAGGACAAGCAGGAAGTACTACAATCTCGTCTCCAGATTCTACAGATTCCAGCCCAAACGTGCTGACTGCACTTCCCGAGCTCGGATAAGATTCGAGGTGTGCGCGGGTGACCTGGGCCTCTGACTCAGGGCGGCTCTGCCCTCCTGGGGACGCGATAACAGGCCTGTTGATTAGGGAAGCATTTCCCGGGGGCCGAGAGCCTGGCGGGGGGCCAAGCTGGGCAGGGCCGCAGCTGGCGCCCCCTCCTCCCACACAGCCGGAGGGAGCACAAAGTAACCTGTGCTGCGTCCCTGGGCTTCCGGAAAGCCAGAGAACAAGCACAAATTGTAAGAGTCAAGATAGCGCGACCCACCAAGAGATTCCTTTAAAACACGCCAACCGAAACCACCGCGACCCAAGGACTTTCTCTCCCCCGGGCAAGCGTGTGCAGCCAACTCCAGATGTCCGCAACCATCCCTTCTGCTCCGCAACCATCTGCAGGAACGCATTTTTGTCTCCTTCTGGGCTTTCTTTTCTTTCTCCTTATTTTTATAACTGGCTGTAAATATCACAAGCTCTGGTACTTTGTCCCAATTCCAGAAAGGTCAAAGTGTCCCAGAACGAGCATTATGCCTCACACCAAGGACCAGAAATGGTGTTGAATGAAGGAGCAGGTGGAAAAACAACAAGTGAATGTATTTATAGCCTTGTAGGGGACATGGGGCACCTATGTAACTCGCTATGCTAAAAGTGGTGAGCAAATTAGAGAAATTCAGATGGAAACAGAGAAGAGCTCACGGAGAAGGTGGCATCCGAATGCATAAATTGCTGGATATTCCTGGAGCGGAAATGCAGGTCAAAGTAACCAGGAGGGAAGAGACCTGGAGGGAGGAGGTGGCTGCGGGAGACAAGCCCTCAGAGCGCAGGCGTGGGCAGAGGCGGGCAGGCGCGGGCAGAGGCGGGCAGGCGCAGCCTTCGCTGCCAGCCCGGGGCTTTGCTCACTATTGGATGGGAAATGCGCGGCCGCTAAGGTCTGGGTCCAGCAGCAGCGTCCGGGTGAGCGGGCGGGGGATTCTGGAGGCGGGGAGTTGGGGGCGCTTTTTTCCACCCTGATTTCTGGTTCTAGGCTCTGTCTCCCCAAGCTCAGACTTCAGAAGCCGAAGCAGAGACTCCCCTCCCAGGCAAACATTAGCTCCTTTCATTTACACAAGCTAAGAACAGATTTTTTTTTTTTTAAGTCTTGGTGACCTAAAATCTGGCAGGGACTGGGATTGGGGAGACGGGCAGAGAGGCCTGGGACCCTTGGCCACAGAGTCCCCCATGATCGTGAGACGTGGGCGGTGAATGAGCAGCAAATCCACCCGACGTCCGAGAGCCGCGCGGCTGCAGCACAGACGTCCTCTGCCCTGGGCCCCAGCGAGTCCTCAGCGTCCTCCCCACACAAACCTCTCAAGACCCTCGCAACCAACACAGCAAGGCTGGCTCCAGAGCTGCTGCCCCTTTGCTGCCCTCGTGTCATTTTCAGGGGGCAGATGTGTCCGAGCCCCCGCGCCAGCTCCTTGATGCTGAGCGACGTGGGCGGCAGCCGCCCTGGCACAGCCTGCTGCGGGCATTACCTGTCAGGTACGTCTGCTCGTGTATCTCGGTGATGCTCAGCAGCTCGGCGCCCTGCTGCAGGCAGCTCTTCCTCGCCTGGTGCCAGGTCAGCGCGGATTTGGAGTTGATCTGGTAGGAGATGCTGGTGAGCGGGTCTTTATTCCACAAGCTGTCACTTCCCTCGACTGTGAAAGGAGAAGTCAGTGGAGTTTCGGCATTAGGCTTGGAAAGACTGGGTGAGGACATCCCTCAGCAATGCCAGCACCGCCATCGCCCGCGGCCTCGTACACGCACACACTTTTAAAGCGCCCGTGGGAGTTTCTGCACTTCTGAAACTAAGAAGGGACTTTCAGAGGACCACCCTCCAACCCCTGTCCCGTCCCTAAGGAAAGGGAGGCGTCATCTCCCTGCTTTTCCACTGGGACATTTGGGATCAGACGAGTTGGGAAGTGAGGTGAACCTTAATCCAGAAAAGTAAGATAAGTACATGTCTTCTCTCAGCAAGAGGGCGTTCGCCTGCGCGGTGCAGCAGAGGCCGAGCCGCCCGGCGCTCGTGAGCTGCTGGGCTTGGCAAAGTCACGGACCTTTGGAGCCTCGCTTGCTCATCTCTCGAATGGACTCAAAATACGTAAAACTCCGGGCTCGCGGGGGTGCCGATGGTCAGCCCTTCTTCCCTCAGAGTAGAGAGTGATTCCCTTTGCTAATGTGTGATTTTCCCACTAGACTCCAAGAACTTGGATTCACACCATGAAAGACAACAATAGACAGATAAAGACTTTTTAAAATAGTTTCTACCCATGAGATGTTAGGGAAACTAGTAAACAAATGAAATATTTTATATGTTTAAATGGTGTGAAAATTTCTTTCATCTCCCCAATTATATAAAATTCTGCTTAACAAAAGTCATGCAAAATAATAATCTTTGCATTTATTTTTAATCAAGAGAAAGGATTATGTAACTTCACCAATTCTCTAGGAAGCATCCAACATGCTAAGAACTTGGTCAGTTCTTGCGCGCTCGGCCCACGCTACCCTGATCCCCTCCCTGCGCCTCGTGTCCCACTACCTGATGGGGAAATGACATGGGACTTTGTCGCACTCATGCCCCACCCTGCAGTCTGAATGTGAGGTCCCGAGGCACTCCAAAAAGAGGAAGAGAGAAACATCAAAATTTCACTTAGGCAACAACACAGAAATTTCCTAGTTGTTTTAACTATAAAATCATTACCTGTTTGGATAAAAAAAAAGGTTTGAATTCATAATGTTAGACTTCAGCTATGATGTTCTGAGGCCTTTACTAGTTTAATGTCCAAATGGATCCTCGTCCACATAAGCGAGGCCATGCAACTGAGCCCTGTTTAGGGTTTGTTTGAAAATGGAGGAGCTTTAAACAAACATATTTACCTGCTAATAAGGAAGTCCCGGAATTTGGAAGCTGTGCTTACATTATAGCAGAAACGTGGGATGTAAAAGGGGGGTGGGAATTGTCCTCTTCAGGAAGGGAGGAAGGGGCTATAAATGACCAAAGAAGGTCATCTGACTCTGGTCTTCGTTTGACAATCTTCGTTTGACAATCGTTTGAAAACCTATTTCTCCATGAATATATAGTTTTCTCGACATCTCCCCAAGAGCTCAGATTCCCACAGCAGCCAGCACAGCTGATGCTGCAGGCTACAGAGAGTTGAGAGAAAGGGGTCTTTCCTTTTTCCTGTTCTCATGATACTTGAAAATATATGTCTAAATAGAAGGAAACCTTTAAAATAAACAATGCGGAAGACAATGAAGAACATATATTCAGAGCCGCTGGGTCGACAACTGGTACCTCATCTTCCTGTAGTGAATCTGCCAGTTTCAGGCTCATGTGAAAGAATGTTCTTCGGAAAGGAACACAAAGCAAAAAAAATGAAATAGGTTGGAAAATTGCAAAGCCCTTAAAAAGGAGGCATGGATTTATAAAATGTGTTTTTAAAACTTAGAGCATATTGAAATAAACCATTTTTTTTTACTTTCTATGGTTATTTTACTTTCCCACTTAACAGGATATTTAGAGAGTTTGGTTTTGAAGACGTAAATTAGAGGTAACGAAATTAAAAGCAGGTCCTAGGGCGTGTGCTCAGGACACCCTCCGCTCACACCCCCCTCAGCGGTGAGTTTCTTTGCGGTTATGACTTTGCCATGTTCCCTCCACATTTCACCCACCCAACAGCTGTTTGGTTGGCTCCATAAGTGCAAGCTGCTCCTGCTGGACCCATGAAATTCTTATCCTTAAGAAACTCCAGGCTAAGAGATTTAGAAAACACCATCCCTACAAAAGGGACCAAGTGAAGAAGAAAACCGGTCCTCAGACACTGGAAAATAAATACTGCTTTATCTTAGGAAAACGTAGCCCAAGTTCTTCAGACAAAACGACGTCCATCACGGCCACCAGACACCCACCCGCCCTCAGAGGGGCTCAAGCAGTGTCCTGCCACCCGAAAGCCAGTGAATTTGTGGGTTTCACCCGAACGGAGCGTGAGAATGACACGGATGTGTTGGGCCCAGAGCTGGCGTTTACTTCTAGTGGCTGGAAGCCGGGCGTTAATTTTTGTGACTTGCATGGCTCTTACAGTTTGTCGTTCGGATAATGGGACTGTGCAGTGGGGTCCAGAACGTGCCGTTGTGAGCCGCCCGCTCAGGAGGCTCCGCAACACCCCAGACCACCAGAAGGCCCAGGAAGCAACAGAGAAGTTGCCGCTCCGTTCTGTCTCGGGCAGCAGTCAGGGCTTAGGGGGTGAGAAGTTTCGGGGGGACATTGGAAGAGGGAAGCGTGGCGATGGCTCAGTGAGGCAGAATAACTCTCTCCCTTTGTCCCCTTCCTGGACCCAAGAGCTGCCGGGCTGTTTAATAAAGCATGGGTTAGGGAGAGCGGCACGCCTGCCTCCGTCTTAGGCATGTATTGCCTCTTATTTGGTATAATTTGCCCCCAATGCCTTGGCAAAGAACAGACAGTGAAATGGGAATTGGAGAGAGGACCTTGGTAAAAATAAGGGGGTCGTTTGATGCGGGGACTTTGATGTTGAGATCTGGGGGTGCGGTCTGGTCTTACTGGCACAATCCGAGTCGATTTCAAATACACCCAAAACGCCCGGGCCGGGAGTCTGCTCTGCACTCTCCCCCTCAGCCTCCGTGGCTCCCCCTCTGCATCGTGGCTGTCAGGGGCTGTGGGCACGACGCGCAGCGGACGTGCCATCGCCCCGGGGCAGCACTCCAGGTAAGTCAAGGCGGCACGGCCAGGCTGCGCGGGCACGTGCCGCTGCCCGGCAGATACTCACACTTCAGCGGACAGAACCCAAACAGCTTGTCAGTATCGTAGTCCGTCGTCGTCCCGCACCACAGCCAGCCGTCCGACCGCCCAGCGCTGGTGCAGTCTGCGTACCACTTGCCGTCGAACTTGAAGGGAAAGGCGCAGGTGGCCCCGTTGGCGTTGCCCAGGAGGGTGTACATGGCTGCAGGGACAGAGCGTCGTGCTGAGGGGTGGCGCCCCGCGCCGCCTCCACGAGGCGGACCCACGGCCTGCCCACCCTCGGGCCCGACCTCACGCCGGCCCCCTTCTGGGTTTCCCTTCTCCTGCCGTCTTTTCCACCTCTCTCGAGCCCAGGCCCCGGCTGGTGCATACAACAGGCCCCGCTTCAGGAATTACTGTAGCGCCACGCACTTCCGCTGCCTCTTGGACCGGATTTTCCTCTTTCCCCTCGGAAGGGAAGAGTCATCAGCTACATGGAAACCAGCTTGGCTTCTGCATTTCCTCCAAAACAGAGGCTAGCCTGGCACCCCTTCCTCCTGGTTTGGATCATGCCGTTACCGGATCCCCAGACTGGCAATAACCTTGAAGCTGTGCAGCCCAAAAGCACAATCGACCCTGAGGCCCCCTCCAGCCGCCACCAAGCCTACCAGGAAGGGCAGGGATTGGGCCTCACTCCAAACCACGCCACGAAAAGAAACCACTAAAGCCTTTGGATACATCTATCGTGGGCATCTGTCTTTTTAAAAAACTGAATTCAAATGGGATTGGTCACGTGACCAAAACGGGAAGCTCCAGGGTCTGGTAGAGGGAAAACTGACAGTCATAAAGGACCCTGGCTGGTTATGACTCGGCTTTAGGCAGAGCAGAGAAGCTCGTCTCTGTCTTGGCAGCAGGACCACCCAGCTGGCTGGTGCTCTGGCACTCTCCTGGGACCCTCCTTGGGGGGACAAAGACCCTCGACATTGAAGTATTTGGCCTCTTGCCACCAGTGCTCTCCAGAGTTTGTCCTCCATAGGAAGTTCCATAGATCCTAGGACTTGAAAAAGTTCTGAAAAGACATTTAGTCGTTTAAATAATATGAAGCTCATAACACACCTAGCACAGAGCCTCACAGCCATGAGGAGAACGGCAAGCGTTCATTCCTTACCCCTGCCCTTCTCCTTGACTTACCCATCCCACTGTGAAAGCTGGATTTACATTTAATTACCACAAAATTACACCGTGGCTTCTGCCAACTAGCTAGCTTTGAGGAATTTAAGATGCTATTCTCGTGTCCGTTCCACTCGGCTGCAGGCCTGAGCCTCCCGCCGTTTGTGCAAGCGGCAAGCTGGGTCAGTCGTCACTGGACCCTCTGTCACCCTCGGGGCACCTTCCTTCCATGAGGAAAACCCACTCGGAGCCCTCGAGGCCAGGGGTCCCTCCGGCACCACCGAGCGCCCAGCCCTGGGCTTCTGGGGTTGTCTAGCAGCCGTGGAGCCACTACACACAGCAGCGCTGAGGAGACCCAGCCAGCCCCCACCTGACCAGTCCTCCAACTGGTCGGCTTACTCTGCTCCTGCAGCCTAACTTCCAGACAGTCCTCCCGAGCTGGAAATCCTCCCTGGCCGCTGCCCGTTTTTGCCCCAATTTTTCCTTAGAGGGAAGAGACCGTGCTGCCTTCAGTTCTATCGTGTGCTCCAGTTAGCGGATTCCAAGGCCACTCGGTGCAGCTGCATCCCCTACAAGGCCATCCACAGCCTCGGGAGACAGCTGGGGGGGAGGCAGGGCGCAGCCCCCCCGGTCTCACGCAGGTCGTGTGGCAGGCGCCTGCCCTTCCCATGATCCCTAAGAATGCGGGAGGGCAGCCGGGGGTCCCTCAAATGTGGGAGGGCAGCCAGGGGTCCCTCAAATATGGGAGGGTAGCCAGGGGTCCCTCAAATGTGGGAGGGCAGCCGGGGGTCCCTCAGAATGCGGGAGGGCAGCCGGGGGCCCCT
>JAQZBX010067647.1:0-15893 GCA_029593785.1 Cabassous unicinctus
CTTGGCGGTTAGCTAGTGTCTGCACAACTTCAAGGTTCTGATAACTTGGGACACAGCTGCAAGGTTGAGATGTTTTTGCAAGGTTTCTCAAGGGAGGGGAGGTTATGTGCTTCCCAGATAGGACACTCAGGGAACAATAGAAAGTTTTCTTCTCTAAGTTACTTTGGGTAGGCTAATTTGGAGCTAGAGTACAACAGTGTTCAGATATATAAAGTTTGTATCTGTTTTTGCTTTAGGATTCAAGAAGTTGCATAGAAGTAAGAACTGTAAAATCATTTCCCTTTTTAAAACTTGCTATTTAAGTACCTATAGGCTACAATATATATGGCCTTGTATCCTGTCATGAGCTGTTTTGAATTCTCGTATGATATTTTTCAATTTTCCTAGCTTTCAATGATTTGAGAAATTAGAAAACTCTTCAAAAAATTCTAAACAGGGGAGTGGATGTGGCTCAAGCAGTTGAGCACCTGCTTTCTACATGGGAGGTCCCGGGTTCAGTTCCCAGTGCCTCCTAAAAACAAAAACAAACAACAAACAAACAAATGATAAAACCAGCTTGGGGAGCCAATCTGGCTCAGTGGTCGAGCGCTGGCTTCCCACATACGAGGTCCTAGGTTCAATCCCTGGCCCTAGTAGCTAAAAAAAAAAAAAAAAAAAAAAAAAAAAAAAAAAAGTCTAAACAAAAATTATGTGAACGTAGCCTCAAATGGAGTATGAATAGTATATTCTGAGAAAGAAATTCAACAGTTTTTGAAATTCAGGTTTATTTTTTAATATTTAAAAAATCCTGTTACAGAAAAAAATGATATAATAAAATTTTCCAAAAAAAAACCAAGATGGAAATATATGAGAATGAGCACTGCTTGATATAATAACACTCTCTACATTTCCAATTTTAGGTGATGGAATATGAGAATAGGATACGAGCCTACTCCACACCAGACAAAATCTTCCGGTATTTTGCCACCTTGAAAGTAATCAATGAACCTGGTGAAGCTGAAGTGTTTATGACTCCACAAGATTTTGTACGATCTATAACACCCAATGAAAAACAACCAGAAAGTAAGTTACTAAAGTGAAAAATAAGCTTGTGATATTTCTTTTGTTATATGCTCCTTTATTTCTTTTTATATATTGCCTAAATGTTATAGGCCCATACAATAAATATATTCACTGTGTAACTATTGAATGTCACGTATTATGCTTGGCCTTAGGAATAAAAAAGAGCCTACAGTCCAGTGCAGCAATCCTCAGTCACTTTAAGGGGTTGAAGAGATTGTGCCCCCCTGGCTGAGAATCAGTGCATGTAATAATGTTCCTGAAGGGGATGCTAGATAGAGACATTTTAACAGGCAATTTCAAGAATGTGATGATCTGTAAAAGAATAGTGTGCAGGAAGTGTTATGGCAGTATAAATAAGGAGCCCTTGGATCAAACTGGAAGTTTAGAGAATGCTTTCTACAGAATATATTTGAGTGTGAGTAAAAGTTAGACAAGCAACGAATAGTGGGAAGGATGTCCCATGTAGAAAGAATAGCCTAAACAAACAAGGTATGTGGAAAGAAAATAAATGGCTTAATATTACAAGTTAAGGGTAACATACAGAAGTAGGAAATAAAGAAGGAACTAATTCTTAGGGATGTGTAGGAAAACCTTCCCTGAGGGAGTGGCATTTGAGTTGAGTTTTGAAAAATGAATAATAGCGGACAACCAGCAAGATGGTGGCAGAGTAAAGAGCTCCTAGAATCAGCTTCTGCTATGGGGCAGTTGGTGATCACCCAGAGCTATGTAGAGCACTTGTTTGGGAGCTCCAGGAGACCAGAAGTGAATGCTGGAGCATCCTTGAAAGAATAGAAGGAGGAGACTGCCCATCTGCAAAGATGATTTGTAAGTAGAGCACTCCATGCCATGGAGGCTGGTGCCCATCCTCCGCTGGAGGTACAAGCCACCTCAGGAGCTGTTCCGCGGCTGGAAATGGAAGCGCCACTTCCCAAAAATGGGGGAGGAAGAGATGGTTAGGCACCAACTTCAGCTACTAATTAGTAAACTCAGCAGGCTAAAATATAATCCTAAGAACGGCTCAAGTTTGAACCTGTCCAAGTCAGAAAGAGGCCGGTAGCCGCCATCTTAACTCCGCGCCTGGCAGAAGGGGAAGCAGGGCTGACTGAAAATCACAGTGATGGTAGAGACCGATTTCTTTCACCCAGATTGGCCTGCAGCCCTAGCCTAGGCTTCAGCCCCACCTCTAGCAGAGAGGAAGCTGGCAGGCCCTGCACCAGCCTATCCAGGTAATTGCAGGTACATTTGGCTGGCACAGACTGAATAATCAGAAGTCTACCAGGGCAACTGTGGTCATCTTGGACCTGCACTGCATAGATTGCTGACCACACCTGCAGCTCCATCCCAGTCCCAGGCAGGGGAGAAAATGGCATGAAGCTTCATCAGTCTCTCTGGGCAACTACAGTCTAGGCCTGCATGACTTGGATTATTCGACACAGCTGTGGCTCTGTTCCTACCCCTGACAAAGGAGAAAGTTGGGAGAAGCTTCATTGGTCCTTGGGGCACTGAGGGCTTCTTGAGCCTCTGCAGCTTATAGCATCAACTACATCCTTGGCTCCTACTACACAACCAGCAAGGGAGAAAGGGCAGGAAGCCGTAAACTAAAGAGAAAAACTGCACCCAGAATGAATACTCTAGTAAGACAGATGTCAAGACACCAACAAAAAATTACAATCCAAACAAAGAAGGTGGAAGATATGGCCCAGTTAAAGGAACAAGATAAGCTTCCATGTGACATAAAGGAGTTGAGACAACTAATCATAGATGTTCAAACAAATCTCCTTAATAAATCCAATGAGATGGCTAAAGAAATTAAGGATATTAAGAAGACATTGTATGAGCACAAAGAAGAATTTGAAAGCATACATAGAAAAATAGCAGATCTTAAGGGAATGAAAGGTGCAATAAATGAAATAAAAAATACACTGGAACCCTATAATAGCAGATTTGAAGAGGTAGAAGAAAGGATTGGTGAGCTTGAAGAAATGGCCTCTGAAAGGGAACATACGAAAGAAGAGATGAAGAAAAGATTGGAAAAACTTGAAAAAGGCCTCAGGGAACTAAACGACAGCAAGAGATGTGCAAATATACGTATCATAGGTGTCCCAGAAGGAGAAGAGAAGGGAAAAAGGGGCAGAAGGAATATTTGAAGAAATAATGGTAGAAAATTTCCAATCCTATTGAAGGATATAGATATCCACGTCCAAGAAGCATGACATACTCCCATCTGAAAAAATCCGAATAGACCAACTCCGAGACACATACTAATCAGAATGTCAAATACCAAAGACAAATAGAGCATTCTGAGAGCAGCAAAAGAAAAGCAATCCATAACATATAAGAGATACCCAATAAGATTAAGTGCTGATTTCTCACCAGAAACCATGGAGACAAGAAGACAGTGATATGATATATTTAAGATACTGCAAGAGAAAAACATCCACCCTAGAATTTTATATCCAGCAAGATTGTCTTTCAAAAATGAGGGTGAGTTTAGAATATTCACAGATAAACAGAAACTGAGAGAGTTTGTAACCAAGAGACCTGTTTGCAGGAAATACTGAAGGGTGTGCTACAGCCTGAAAAGAAAAGACAGGAAAGAGAAGCCTGGAAGAGACTCTAGAAATGAAGATTATATCAATAAAAGTAGCTAAAAGTGTCAAAAGAGTGGTGAAAATAAAATGACAGATAAAACCCAAGTTTTCAGGAATAAACTTACCAACAATGTAAAGCACTTGTATTTAGAAAACTACAACTCATTGTTAAAAGAAATTTAAAAAAGAACTAAATAATTGGAAGAACATTCCATGCTCACAGATTGGAAGACTAAATATCATTAAGATGTCAATTCTACTCAAATTGATGTACAGATTCAATGCAATCCCCATAAAAATTCCACCAGCATTTTTTTAAAAAATGGAAAACGTAATTATCTAATTTATTTAGAAAGGTAAGGGGTCTCTGAATAGCCAGAAACATCTTAAAAAGGAAAAGCGAATTTGGAAGACTCTCATTTCTGGACTTTAACTCGTATTACCTAGCTACAGTGGTAAAAACAGCGTGGTACTGGCAAAAAGACAGACACGTAGACCAATGGAGCTGAATTGATGATTAAAAAACAGACCCTTACCTCTATGGTCAAGTGATTTTTGACTAGCCTGTCAAACCCACCCAGCTCAGGCAGAACAGTCCATTCAGCAAATGGTGCTGAGAAAACTGGATATCCATAGCAAAAGAAGGAAAGAGGACCCCCGTCTCACACCTTAACAAAAATTAACTCAAAATGAATCAAATATTAAATATAAATATGTAGGAAAATATCTTCAAGACCTGGTGGTAGGTTGTGGATTCTTTTTTTTTTTTTTTTTTTTTAAAGATTTATTTTATTTTATTTATCCCCCCCCTTGCTGCTTGTGCTGCTGTGTCCATTCGCTGCGTGTCTTCTCCGTGTCTGCTTATCTCCCCCTTGCTGTGAGGTCTTGCCGCATCAGCACATGGCGACGTGCGAGCTGGCCTGGCCTGCCCTCACAAGGAGGCGCCGGGAAGCGAGCGCGTCCTGGCCTGCCCTCACAAGGAGGCACCGGGAAGCGAACCCGGGGCCTCTCATATGGTAAACGGGTGCTCTATCCATTGCGCCACACCCGCTTCCTGCTGTGAGGTTGCTGCATCAGCCCACTGCACCGCTCAGGCCGGGGTGCCCTCACAAGGAGGCCTCAGGACGCGAACCCGGGCCTCCCATATGGTAAACGGGGGCTCCATCCACTGAGCCACACCCGCTTCCCGGTTGTGGATTCTTAAAGGAGATAAGAGGAGGACTAAAATGGACTACTGATATTTACTGTATGTAGAAGTTTTAATTAGCTTTGATGTAAAAGTGTGGAAATGTATAGAGTTAATGGTAACACATTATAGTGAGTAACAGCTGGTTTATAAATGGAGATGTAGCTGAAAATGGTAGTCTAGGGATGTAAATGCCAATTGACAGAAAGCTAGAGAATAATCTCGAGACTGAATAGCACAGTAAACCCAGAGGTGGATGAGAATTGTGGGTGATGGTACAGATGCAAGAGTGTCCTTTGTAAGCTAGAGCAGATGTACATCAGTATGGCAGGGTGGTGGGAATGTGGAGAAGCATGGGAAAAATACAACTGGCATGACCTATGGAGTGTGGTTAACAGTAATAATGTAATATTCTTGCATCTATGCCAAAGATGTACTGTGTTGATAATGGGGGATTATGGAAAATGTATACCAAATGTACGCTATGGACCTGATAATAATCAGATGATATTATCTCATAATCTGTAACAAATCTTCCACCACGGTGTGGTGTGTTGATAGAGGGCTGTTGTTTGGGAATTCTGCACATGTGCATGATTGTTTTGTAATTTTACAACTTCTGTCATAAAAATATATTTAAAAAATAATAATAGGGTGAGTTGGAAAATATATCAAATGTAAGATGTGGACTATAATTATAATAAGAATTTGACAATATCATTTCATAATTTGTAATAAATGTCTCATGACAATGCAAGGTGTTGGTGGAGGGTTAATATATGGGACCCCTGAATGATATTATGAATGTTTGCTTTGTAAGTTCATAACTTTTACTGTACACTTATTGTTTATGTATGTTCATGTATAAATGATATAAAAATAATAATAGGGTGGGTTGGGGGAAAATACTTTGGTTAGTAGTAATATTTTGAGTATGCTTTTCAATCATTAGTTAAAAATGTTTAACAACAATGTAAGTTATTGGTGGTAGAGTGAGGTATGAGAGCCTTGTGTGATGTTATGTATGTTTGTTTTGTAAGTTCACAACTATTGCTATACACTTATTGTTTATGTATGTTCAAGTATGAGTGATATACTTCAATAAATTTTTGAAAAATGATTAATAGCACAACAGATATAGAAGAGGGAAAGGGCATCAGGCAGAGTGAGTAAATTGTATGGTCAAAAATACAGACATGTGAAATAGCTAGGTATGCTTGGTTAAACAAAAACAGTTATCCTATTTCCTAACCAGGGAATTTGTAATGTTTTGCCCACTTTTAATAACATTCATACATTTTTAGGAGAAATAAAAATTCTAGGTAGTACCATTAACTGACCTAGATGTATGAAATTTGCTGTATATTTAAATTTTTTGGCTATGGAAATTTTCAAACATAAAATAGAATAATATAATCAACCCATATGGACCAATCACTTAGCTTCAACAGTTATCAACAAATAACCAGTCTTATTTCATCTATAAACTCTACTATTGCCTCTCTTTTCCTTGGGTTTTTTTAAAGTCAATCTAAGACATTTTATCATTTCCTTAAAAAAAAAATGTAACCATAATACCATTATTACATTTTTTAAAAATAGCAGTCATTTCTTATCTCCCATATCCAGGCACTGTTAAAATTCCCCTATATAAAGAAATATTTTTTTACAGTTGGTTCATTTAAATCAACCACCAAACATGGCCACACACTATAATTGATTGAGATATTTCTTAAGTCTTTCTTAATCAAAAAATTTTGTCTGTTTTTTTTTTTCCTTGCCATTTATTTAAGACACATATTATGCCTTGTCTCTCATCTCTTGGCCCACCATTTTGCTCAGGTTTTTGCTGTGGCAATTAGCTGTGCAGAAATATAGCCTTACAGGACCAAACCTCAACTACACTATGTATCTCTTGCTCTCTGCCTCAGGGCATCTCTCCTGCTACAGCATGAGACACTGGCAGGAGCCTACTCTGCCGTGTTGTACTTGCGCATATTTGGAAGTACAAAGGAGTTGACACCGTTTTTTAGGAATTGGAGGGCGGATTGTCTAGGGTGGACAGTTCTAAGGCATTAACTACAAAGTTTCTCAGAGAGGCCCAAGGGGGATTGAACCCCAGTTGTCAATAGTGGTCACCAGATCAGTAGCACACCTTCAAATTGGCTTTCCCTGTTTCCCTGTTTCACTTTTCTCAGTCCTCCCAGACTGTTTCCTTGCTTCTTAGGAAACCTAAACTAGAAACCATTTATTTTTGGGAGACTGTAGGTCATTTGTGTTGTGCAAGTTCCCACATCCTGGAATTACCTGATTGCATCCCTATGGTGTTATTTAACATGTTCCTCTAGCCTTTGTATTTCACCCATGTAAAAAATACATAGAAAGTAACTGAAAGACAAAAGCAACAAAAAGACTCAAATAACTAGAAATCAGTTTAACCAAAGAAGTACAGGACCTATATGCAGAAAACCACAAAACAATACAAAAAAAGATATCAATGAAGACCTAAACAAATGGAACGACATTGCATGTTCATGGATTGGAAGACTAAATATCGTGAAGGTGTCAATCCTACCCAAACTGATTTATAGATTCAATGCAATACCACTCAAAATTCCAAAATCTATGTTACAGAAATAGAAAAGGCAATTACCAAATTCATTTGGAAGGGAAAGTGCACCCAAATAGCCAAAAGTCTAAAAAGGAAGAGCAGCATGGGAGGAATTTCACTGCCTGACCTTGAAACATATTATAAAGCTACAGCAGTCAGAACAGCATGGTACTGGCATAAAGATAGACACATCAATCAGAGGAATAGAATTGAGAGTCCAGAAATAAACCCTCACCTCTATGGTCAACTGGTTTTCGACAAACCTACCAAGTCCATGTTGACAGGACGAAACAGTCTATTCAACAAATGGTGCTGGGAGAACTGGATTTCTATAACCAAAAGATTGAAAGAGGGCCCCTATCCACGCCCTATACAAGAATCAACTCAAAATGGATCAAGGACCTAAATATAAAAATGACAACCATAAAATAATAGAAGAAAATGTAGGGAAACAACTTAAAGACCTTGTGGTAGTGATGATTTCTTGGACTTTATACCCAAAGCATGTGCAACAAAAGGAAAAATAGATAAATGGGACCTCCTCAAAATTAAACACTTTTGCACCTCATAGGACTTTGTCAAAAGGGTGAAAAGGCAGCCAACTCAATGGGAGAAAATATTTGGAAATCACATGTCCAATAAAGGTTTAATATCCATGATATATAAAGAGATGCTACAACTCAACAATAAAAAGACAAACGACCTGATTTAAAAAATAGACAAAAAAGTTGGATAGACATTTTTCCAAATAAGAAATACAAATGACATAAAAACTCAAGCAACATCACTAGCAATTAGGGAAATACAAATAAAAGCTAAGCAGCTGAGTGCCCACTTCCCACATGGGAGGTCTTGGGTTTGGTTCCCGGTGCCTCCAAAAACAAAACAGCAACAAACAAAACAAACGAAAACACCAGCTCAGGAGCGCCGATGTGGCTCAGTGGTTGAGCACCAGCTTCCCACATACGAGGTTCTGGGTTCATTCCCCGGCCTTGTATCTCACAAAAAACAAACTACAATGAGATATCATTTCACACCTATCAGAATGGCCACTATTAAAAAGACAGAGAACTACAAGTGTTGGAGAGGATGTAGAGAGATGGGAACACTTATTCACTGTTGGTGGGAATGTACAATAGTACAGCCACTGTGTAGGACTGTTTGGCAGTTCCTAAAGAAGTTGTATATAGATTTGCCATGTGACCTGGCATACTACTACTGGGTATATACCCATATGAACTGAGAGCATTGACATTGAACAGACCCATGTTATTCACAATTGCCAAAAGTTGGAAACAACCCAGGTGTCCATCAACCAATGAATGAATTTAAAAAAACTGTGATGTAGTCACACAATGGACTCTCATGCAGCTGTAAGAAGAAATGAAGTCATAAAGCATATGACAACATGGATGAACCTGGAGGACATTATGTTAAGTGAAGGAAGCCAGACGCAAAAGGACAATACTCTATGATTGCTCTACTATGAACTAAATATATTATGTAATCTTATGGAGTTCTAATTTGAATATGGGTCACCAGAAAATAGAATGAGTTTAGAGAATGGAAAGCTGAGGATTAACTTGTCCAGAATTGGTAGAAAGGATGTGTTTTAATCTTTGGAAATGAATAGAAAAGGTGAAAGCCCAACATACTGTTTATAACTAGCAGTACTATTTGTGGGTATGAAAGTGGCTTAAAGGGAAAGTCTAAGGTCATGTATATTCCTAAAAGGAAAGCTAAAAAATGTAGCATAGAACTGTATAGCATAATAAAACCACATGTGAAATATGGATATGGGTAAAATTGCATATATAAGACCATTTTTCTTTGAAACTGAACAAATGTTTGTTAATACTACAAAATGTTAACATCAGACAAAAAAAGCATGTTAAGTTAAAGCAACCAGACACAAAGTGCTACATATTTTATGATTCCATTTATATAACATGTAAATATAAATCAATTTATAAAGATGAAATAAGATTAGTGGTTATGTAGGGCTGGAGAAGGAATGCTAAATGGTGTGGAGTTTTTCTTTTTGAAATATTGAAATTGTAAAATTTTTTGTGGTGATGAATGCATACCAATGTGATTATACTAAAAACCATTGATTATACACTTTGGATAGATTATATGGTATGTGAATATATCTCAATAAAACTGCTTAATTAAAAAAAACCAAATGTAACTGAAAGGAAATATACCGAAATATTAGCTGTCTGAATGTTGAAAGTATAAGCAGTTATTATATTCTTCTTTGTATGCTTCTTTATATTCTAATAGACTTCATTACATTCATTAAGCTAATATTGATTGGCCATCTGCGATGGGTTAGGTTATATTTAGATACAGGGAATACAGTAAAGAATAAAACAGACAAAAATCCCTGCCCTCATGGGGTATGTCTTTAATAATCAGAAAGAAAGTAAAGGTATGTAGAGCTTTCCATTAATTGCATTGAAATTTAGATTTAGAACCCTTTTATTTATTTATTTATTTATTTTTAAGATTTATTTTATTTTTTATTTTATTTATCCCCCCCCCTTGCTGCTTGTGCTGCTGTGTCCATTCGCTGCGTGTCTTCTCTGTGTCTGCTTATCTCCCCCTTGCTGTGAGGTCTTGCCGCATCAGCCCATGCGCCCAGCGAGCTAGCCTGCCCTCACAATGAGGCGCTGGGAAGCGAACCCGGGGCCTCTCATATGGTAAACAGGTGCTCTATCCATTGCGCCACACCTGCTTCCTGCCGTGAGGTTGCTGCATCAGCCCACCGCACCGCTCAGGCCGGTGTGCCCTCACAAGGAGGCCTCGGGACGCGAACCCGGGCCTCCCATATGGTAAACGGGGGCTCTATCCACTGAGCCACACCCGCTTCCCTAGAACCCTTTTAATTAACTTTAGCACCTTGGTTTGTGAGATATAGAGGAAAGAAAGTAAAGAAGACTTGTGTGTCAAGTAGGGAAAAGAGTATTGCAAGATGTGATCCTAGTTTTTATGATAGTAAAATATTTCTACTTCCTAGATAAAATCTAATTTGTATCAGTAACTTTAAATAAGAATGAACTTTGCTGCCACTGTGATAATGAAAATGAAGTGAGACTTTAGAAAAGTTACTAAAGATTATTTGGTCATTCAAGGAAGATTATTTTTACCCATTTGAAATCATTATATATTCTAATTGCTTACAGATGTTTGGGCAATTAACTTTATAATCTTTTGCTTTTAACTATTCAAAGACCTGTTACATGAACAGAATAGTTACTAAATAATTAATATACCAAGCACATTCCTGGTTTTCATAACAAGCTGGAATAATGAATAATTGCTTTTCTTCTAAGATGATAATCATGAGGGAAAATTCTGATATATTAAAATGAGATTCAGTAGGAAATTTGGCTTCATTTCTGCTTGCTCAGTAACAGAAATTCCACAAATGTTGATACAGCAGAAGTAAAATATATATTATCCCTTTGTGTGTTGAAATAAAGAGTGAGTCTGTAGAGCTTTTTTCTACTTTGCATTTCTGTCATCAGATGGCTGGACTCTAGCCAGTAGTCATATTTCAACTTTGTTTTGTCATGTCTTCCACACATACTGTTTCCTAGGATACCTAACATATCTAAATTTGTAAGTTTTGGTTTTAGAACAATTCAAAAATAATCATGAAGGACAGATAACCATGGAGCCCTAAAATCAAACAGCTTTAAAATGAGTAGAGAGCTGATGAATTTTAGAGTAAAAAGCTGTAAAAACAATACTTCTATACTGAATACTAAGAAAATCGAGGGTAGCCATAGGTAAGTAGAAAAGGAAAAAAATATATTTGGTATAGTTAGTAGTAATGTTTTGATGATATTCTTTGATGATTTGTAACAAATGTTCCACAACAATGCAAGGTGTTGGTGGTGGGGTGATATATGGGACCCCTGTATGATGTTATGCATATTTGTTTTTTAAGTTCACAACTTTTACCATATGCTTATTGTTTATGTATGTTCATGTATGAATGATATACTTCAATAAATTTTTAAAAAGGAAAAAATTTAGATATTGTATATGTCTTGAATATGTCTCATTTGGCTTTCTCTGAAGTCTCAATGTCATTGCTATCCCAGGGGTACAGTTGCTTATTTGTCAGTCTTCTCTATATGTTTTTCATCCTTTTTAGACCACTGAGCAATTCAGGATATATTTTTCCCATAACGATGGCAGAGGTGCAAGCAAGAGTGCAAGCCTATCTGAGAAGCACATCTCAAGGCTTTGTGTCTTATCTTCTAAGATCCCATTGATCAAAGCAAGCCATATAATCCAAAGTAAAGGGATTTTCCATGGAGGTCAAGGAGGAAGAAGTGAATATTTGAGAACAATAATCTAATCTACTGTGCTCCTTTTTAACTATTAGAAACCATACTGCAGTGAAAGTTCTTCACTGCAGAAGAACTGCACTATGCAGTTCTATGTCTCCTAGTATACATTTGCAAGAAATTATTTTGAGCATATACCTAGAAAGTAGACTTGTTGCCCATAGGGTACATTCCTTTCCAAATTTACTAGACATTGCCAAGTAGATTTCCAGAGCAGTTGCAGCAATTTACATTCTAAGAATGTATGAGAGTTTCTTACCCTGCACTCCTCCCAACACTTGGTATTATGTCAGACTTCTAGCAAACTGATAGGAGAGAAATATATCTGTTTTAGTTTGCTAGGCTGCTAAAAGCAGATACCATAAAATGGGTTGGCCTTTAACAATGGGAATTTATTAGCTTACAATTTTGAGGCTGAGAAAAATGTCCAAATCAAGGCATCATAAAAGGTGATGCTTTCTTCCCGAAGACCAGTGCCGGCGATCCTCAGTTCCTCTGCCACATGGCAAGGCACATGCCGGCGTCTGCTGGTCTTTCCCTTCTCTTCCGGGTTTCATTGCTTCCAGCTTCTTGCTTCTCTGGCTTTTATTCATTACATTTATAAAGCACTCCAGTAAGAGGATTAAGACCCATCTTGAATAAGGTGGGTCGTACCTTAACTTTAGTAGCCTCATCAAAAGATCCTACTTAAAATGGGTCCACACCCACAGGAATGGATTAAATTTAAGAATATACTTTTCTGGGGTACATAGAGTTCAAACCACCACAATATCTTTATGGATTTTATTTCTATACTCATTTTTCTATTTGATTTTTTTTTTATTATTACAAGTACTTTATTCTCTATTGAGACCTGTTATCTGATATCCGATACTAATATCTGATATTGTAGATATCATCTCCCAATCTGTGGCCTTTTTGCTTGGTTTATGGTAACTTCTTATGTGCAGAGGTTGTCAATATTAATATTTTCTAATGTATCAATCTCCTCATTGATAATTTGTGCTGTCTCTTTTTAAATTCTTTATGGGGTAAAATTAACATAGAATAAAAAGCACATATTAAAAGCATTTGATAAGTTTTGACATATGTATATACTATTGAAAACATCAGCAAAATCAAGATAATAAACATAATGATTATCCAGAAAGTTTCTTCATACTCATATGTATTCCTTATGCCTAGTTCCCAAGGAATCACTGATCTGCTTTCTGTCTTCCTTATCGTTAATGATTTTCTATACCTTTCTTTATCAATTATTGAGAGAAGGTTGTTGAAATCTCTACCTATAATTATAGATTTGTCTATTCGTCCTTTTAATTCTATCAGTTTTTGCTTCTTGCATTTTGAAGCTCTTTTACTAGGTGCTTATACAATTAAGACTATTCTGTCTTCTTAATTGAATTGATCCTCTGATCATTACATAATTAAGAGATCTTCTTTATCCCATATTATTTTTTTCCTCTGAAATCTACATTGTTTGATCTTTATATAGCCACTTCATCTTTTTTCTTTTTTTAGTAGGTACCAGAAATTGAACCTGGGATCTCATACATGGGAAACAGGCACTCAACCACTGAGCTACACCTGCTCCTCCATCTTTCTTTTGATTAGTTTTTCATGTCTTTTTTCATTCTGTTATTTAACCTACCTATATCATTACATTTAAAGTAGATTTCTGTAACAACATGTATAGTTGGGTCTTACTTTTTACCCATTATAACAAACAATATCTATCTTTAAATTAGTGTATTTAGATGATTTGCTTTAAATAAAATTATTGATACTTTGGATATCAATCTACTATTTTATTGTTTGTTTTCTGTTTATTTCCTGTTTATCCTGTTTTCCTTCTTTCCTCTCTTCTTTTGGATTATTTGAATGTTTTCTTCACATTATAATTTTAAAAAAATTTCTATAAGAGAAGTAGGTTTACAGAAAATTCAGGCTAAACTATATAGTTCCATATATCCCCCTCACACATGCAGTTTGCCATATTAATACTTTTGTACTTTGTTTTATTAGAGAAATTATAGGTTTTCAGAAAAATCATGCAGAAAATAGAGAGTTCCCATATACCACCGTACATACAATTTCCCTATTATTTACATTTTGCATTAGTGTGGTATTGTTGAAAGAATATTATTATAAGTGTACTATTTACTATAGTCTATAGTTTACATTGCGGTTTATTGTGGCTGTTGTATAGTCTTAAGTGTTTTATTTTATTCTAGTAACATATATACAACTTAAACTTTTCCTTTTTAACTGTAATCAAATATATAATTCAGTGGTGTTAATTACATTCACAGTGTTGCACTGCCATCACTACCATCCATTACCAAAAATTTTTCATCACCCCAAACAGAAATTCTGTACCAATCAAATATTGACTCCTCATTCCCTACCTCCACCCTGGTCCCCAGGAACCTGTATTCTAGTTTCTGATTCTATGAATCTGCTTATTCTATCATGTCCTTGGGTCATACAATTTTTGCCCTTTTGTGTGACTTATTTCACTCAACATGTCTTCAAGTTTCATCCATGTTGTTGCATGTATCGAAATTCATGCCTTTTTACAGCTGAATAATATTCCATTGTATCTATATACCACATTTTGTTTATCCATTTACCAGTTGATGGACCCCTGGGCTGGCAATTGGGAATAATGTCACTGAGTCATATGATAATTCTTTACTTATTGTTCTGATTAGCCACCAAACTGTTAATTTCAACTGCTGCACCATTTTACATTCCTGTCAAATATATACGAGTGTTCCTATTTCTCCACATCTTTTCTAACACTTATTATTTTCTGTTTTGTTTTTTTTTCCCAAATAGTACCCATTCTCATGGATAAGAGAGGTATCTCATTATGGTTTTGATTTGCATTTCCCTGATGGCTAATGATCTTGAGCATCTTTCCATGTGCTTTTTGGCTCAGCTTTGGAGAAATTTCTATTCAAGTCTTTTCCCATTTTTAAACACTGTTGTCTTTTTTTTGTTGTTGAGTTGTAGGATTTCTTTATATATTCTGGATATTAAGCCTTTATTGGATATGTGATTACCAAATATTTTCTCCCATTCTGGAGGTTGTCTTTTTACTTTCAATATGAAATCCTTTGATGCACAAAAGTTTTAAATTTTCATAATGTTCCATTGATCTATTTTTTTCTTTTGTTGACCATCATTTATTCTGTTAATGCCTAGTTCCATATATATTTGGTGTTGTTTTTTTTTATTGTACCTTTTTGTTATCCTTCTTGTTTCTTTCTGAATATGTTTTCCATGTATTTTCTTTGTGTTTACCATGGGGTTAAAAATTAACCATCCTAAATCCATAACAATCATATTTGATTTGATATCAACTCATCTTAGATAATATACATATATACTACTCCTGTACCCCTCCATCCCTCCACCTTTTTTTATACTTGTTACAAATTATATTTTTGTGCAATTGTATATCCCAAATCATAGATTTATCATTACTTTTTATGCATTTGCATTTTATAAACTATAAGAAGTAAAAAGTGGAGTTACATACTAAAAAATAAACTAGTACTGGCATTTATAATTATTCATATGGTTACCCTTACCAGAGGTCTTTATTTTTTCATGCCATTTCCATTCATTCTCTAGTGTCCTTCCTTTCCTTTCAGTCTGAAGAACTCCCTTTAGCATTATTTGTAGGGCAGGCCTAGTGGTTACAGACACCCTGAGCTTTTGTATTTCTAAGTATGTCTTAATCTCTCCCACCTCTTTGAAATCCAGTCTTGCTGGATATAAAATTCTTGGTGGGCAATTGTTTTCTTTCAGGACTTTAAATGTTTTATCCTACTGCCTTCTTGCCTCCATAGTTTCTGATGAGAAATTGGAATCTTATTGAGACTCCCATGTACATAACACATTGCTTTTTCTCTTGCAGGTTTTAGAACTCTCTCCTTTTCCCTGGTCTTCAACAGTTTTACTACTATGTGTCTGGGCATGTTTCTGCTTGAGTTTATTCTGTTTGGGATTCATTGGGATTCTTAAATTTGCATACTTGTGTCTTTTGTTAAATTTGGGAAGTTTTCTGC
>JAQZBX010067648.1:0-15898 GCA_029593785.1 Cabassous unicinctus
CTTTGAGGTACAAAGGTTTATAATTTTGAGGTGGTCCCATTTATCTCTTTTTTCTTTCTTTGCTCATGCTTTGGTTGTAAAGTTCATGAAACCATTTCATAATACCAGATCATATAGATGCTTCCCTACATTATCTGAAAGATCTTTATTGTCTTGGCACTTATATTTAGTTCTTTGATCTATTGTGAGTTAATTTTTGTATAAGTTGTGAGATGGTGCTCCTCTCTCATTCTTTTGAACATGGACATCCAGTTCTTCTAGCACCACTTGTTGAAGAGGCCATTCTCTTCCAGTTGATTAGACTTGGTAGCCTTGCAGAATATCAATTGACTGTATATGTGAAGATCTATACCAAAATTCTCAATTCAGTTCCATTGTTCAGTAAGTATATCCTTGTGCCAATACCATGCAGTTTTGACCACTGTAGCTTTTTAGCTTGTTTAAAAGTCTGGTAGTGTGATTCCTCCACTTTCATTGGTTGATTTTCTTATGTTGAGCCATCCTTGCATACCAAGAATGAAACCCATTTGGTCATAGTGCATAATTCCTTTGATGTGCTGTTAAATAAGATTAGTATGTATTTTCTTGAAGATTTTACCATGTAGATTCATTAGAGAGATAGGTCTATAGGTTTTCTTGCTTATAGCATCTTTGTTTGACTTCGGTATTAGCTGTCTGGTCCTGTGCTCTTCTTAGTTGGGAGTTTTTTGATGACTAATGAATCACACTAATTGTAATTGGTCTGTTGAGTTCATCCATTTCTTCTTTTATCAATTTATGCTGCTTGTGTGTTTCTAAGAATGTGTCCATTTCCCCTAGATTATCCATCTTGTTGGCATACAATTTTTCAAAGTATCCTCATATGATACTCTTTATTTCTGTGGGGTTAGTGGTGATATCCCCTTTTTCATTTCTTATTTTATGCATTTGTATCTTCTCTTTTTCTTTGTTCCTCTAGCTAAGGGTTTGTCAATTTTATTAATCTTCTAAAGGAACAGGCTTTTGGTTTTGTTTATGTTTTCTACTGCATTCTTTTTTTCAATTTCATTTAGCTCTGCTCTAATCTTTATTTCCTTCTTTCTACTTTCTTTGGGCTTCATTTAATTTTAGCTCTTTCTTCTTTTTTAATATAGGCATTTATGGCTAAGAATTTCCCTCCCATGACTGCTTTTGCTGCATCACATAGGGATTTATACGTTGTGTGGTCATTTTCATTCATTTCAAGATAGATACTGATTTCTTCTGCAATTTCCTTCTTGACCCACTGACTTTCTAATAGTGTGTTAACTGCCATATCTTTGTGCTTAATCTGCTTCTCTGACTCATCTTCATTCCATTGTGGTCAGAGAAATTACTTTGTAACATGTCAATCTTTCTGATTTCTTTGAGATTTTTCCTGTGGCCTAGCATGTGGTCTATCCTAGAGAATGATCCCTCTGCACTCAAGAAATGTATATATTTCTGTATTAGAGTTCAGTGTTCTGTATATATCTATTAGGTCCAGATCCTCTAAAGCATTATTCAATGTCTCTGTTTCTTTATTGATGCTCTATCAAGATGTTCTCTCTAATGGTGATAATGGTGTATTATAGTCTTCCACTATAGAGGCATCTATTTCTCCACTTGTTTCTTCCAATATTTACGTCATATATTTTGAGGCACCTTTGTTAGGTGCATAAATGTTTATGATTGTTCATTCTTCTTGATAGATTACTCCTTTTATTAACATATAATGTTCTTCATTGTCTTTTACAATAGTTTTGCATTTAAAGTCTATTTTGTCTGATATTATTATAGCTACTCCCAAATTTTTGGTATTGTTTGCACGTAAAATTGTTTTCCAACCATTCACATTCAGCTTTCTTTTGTCCCTGGGTCTACAGTAAGTTTCTTGTATAAGTATATAGATGGGTCATATTTCCTTATCCATTCTGCCATTCTGTATCTCCCAATTGGAGAGTTTAATCCATTAATATTCAATGTTATTACTTATATTAGCCATATTTTCTTTAGGTTTATGCATGTCATATGCTTCTTTTAATTCTATTTTTATCTTTTTATTTATTTTTACCAACAATTTCTTTCCTAAACTCTCCTCTAACCCTCGGTTTCCATTGTTTTCCTTTCAACCTGCAGAACTCCCTTTAGTAGTTCTTGGAGGTCATGTTTCTTGACAACTCTCTTAATTTCTGTTTATATGTAAATATTTTGAACTCTCCCTCATCTTTGAATGCTAACTTTGCTGGATACAGAATTATTGGCTGACAGTTTTTCCTTTTAGCACCATAAGTATGTCATACCACTGCCTTCTTACCCCATGGTTTCAGATGAGAAAGCAGCTCTTAATCATATTGAGCTTCCCTTTTATGTGATCTTATTGAGCTTCCCTTTTATGTGATGCATCTCTTTTGTCTTGTTGTTTTCAGTATTCTCTTTCTGTCTTGAGCATTGGGAAATTTGATAAGCATATGTCATGGTAGGCCTATTAGGATTTATACTGTTTGGTGTGCACTGCACTTCCTGGACATGTACACTCATGTTCCTCAGAAGAGTTGGGAAATTTTCAGCCATTATTTCCTCCAAATCTCCTTCTGCCCCCTTTCCCTTTTTTCCTCCCTCTGGGATGCCTATAATGCATAGGTTTTTGCATTCCTAAGTCCCTGCTGGATTTTTTCTATCTTTTTATCTATCTGTTCTACTATCTGTCTGATTTCAGATGTCCTGTATTCCATATCACTGATTCTTTCCTCTATCTGTTCAAATCTGCTGTTATGTGCTTCCAGTTTTTTTTTTCTTGCATTGTGCTATTCATCACCATCATATCTATTATCTTTTTAATGTGTGCTTACAATTTATTCAGTATATTTCCCTGTGTCTTCTTAATATCCTTATTCTCTTCCTTCACTTCATTAAGATGATTCATGATGTTTGTTTGGTCATCTCTGATTAATTGTTCCACATATTGCATCTCCTTCTTTGTTTAGTTTGTTCATTAGACTGGCCCATGTCTTAGTATGTTTGTTAATATGGCTTGTAGTTTTTTGTTGGTGTCTAGGCATCTGTTTATCTTGATGGGCTTGTTTAGTTGGTTAGCTTCTCTTTATACTCTTGGGTTTCATACTGTTCTTTGTGTGTGCCGGTGGGGGGGGGTAAGATTTCTTTCTGACACTTGGGTTTCTCTTATTCTATTTCCTTGTTGTTGCCTGTGTTCCCTTGAAAAATAAATATTACTGCCAGAGAAAAGGGAAGACATAAAGAAGAGGAAAAAAAAATAATAAAAACAAAGGTAGAAGAGGAAGCATATAGGATTAGGAAAATTAATAGTTAACATGAACAAAAAGTCATAAGTAGAAAGGAATAAAAATTAAAATGTGGAATAATGAAATGAGAAACAAAATAGAGAAAAACATATAGAATGAATTAAAAGGCTGGAATGATGAGAAGAGAAGAAAAGAAAAAAGATAGTGAAAAAAGAGAGAGAGAAATTTAAGAAATTGAAGGCCACACAAAGGGAGGTGAAATGAAAGAAGAGCAAAAAACAGAACATAGAGAAATGGAGGAAAGAGAAGAAATAAAGTAGATTGAAAAAATAGATAAAAGGAAAAAGGAAACAAAGAAAGGGAAAACACAACAAACAGGACACATACCCAGACAAGAACCCTGAACAAATAGCTTTCCTTCTTAGGCCCCTAAGAAGCTTCTGTGGCTGCCAGTTTTCATTAATCAATCATCCTGCATCCTGCCCTCTGCAGGTGATTCATTGGGTATTAGTGAGTAAAGTAATGGGAAGAAAAAAAGGAACCTTTAAAAAACAAAAAATAACAGATGCAAGAAACCCTAAAACAAAACAAAATAAAAATATTTATATGTTTCCTGTTATAAAGTATCAGCTGGTTACCTGATAACTTGATGAATCACTCTCTGGATCACTTCTTTAAGTAGACCTGGGAATCAAACCAACAACCTCATATAAAAAAGGAAGGAATTCCTCCACTGAATTAAACTGTCTCCACAGGATAACTAGGCTTCAAAAACTTATCTGGCTCTACCTACCCTCTTTCCCTAATGTGGGCTAGACTTCTAACAGTTTGCTAGAGCCCTGATGATTAGGTGTCCATCTCTGCTTCCTCTCTAATCTTATTCCTCTCTCCCTGGGTGTTTGGGAGTGATAGCCTGTCTGAGGAGATACTGCTTCCCCCCTCCCTGTCAGTTTGGGATCCTTTCCACAACTCAAAGGGAGCTCATCTGGCCAAATTCATGGCAAAGAAACCACTCTCTGTCAGATCCCCTTTCCTCTCAGTGAATTCTCCTTCCTACCCTGTTGGCAACAGTGAGCCAGGGTCTCCACCAAGGCCACTTGCCCTAAGGGAGGGGCACAGTTGCTGTTTCCAGCCACAAGGATGAGCAACTTATGGTTTTTCTTGGGGTTCTTTATCTGTCCCATTACCTTCTGGGTGATGCAGAGCACATCTGGTTCTATATTTATCCAAAGCAACTCCCCACCCTTTCTCTACTCCTTTCTGTGAGAGAGATGGTCCCTACCTACCCATCTCAATGTCATTTTCCCAGATGTCTGAGACTTACTTTAGATGCAAGGACACAATCAGGCTGGAAGGGAAACTTTGCAAAAAGTTATTCCATGCAAATTGTAATCAAAGAAGATCTGAAGTAGTAATACTAATATCAGACAAAATCAATTTTAAATGCAAAACTGTTAAAATGTATAAAGAAGGTCACTATATATTAATAAATGGTACATGTCACCGAGATGAAATAAAAATAATAAATATTTATGTACCTAACTTAGATGCCCCAAAATATTTGAGGCAAACACTGACAAAACTGGAAGGAGAAATTGAAGTCTCTACAATAAATGTTGGAGACTTCAATACACTACTCTCAGCATTGGATAGAATATCTGGTCAGAGGATAAATAAGGAAACAGAGAGTTTGAATAATATAATAAATGAAATAGACCAAATATATATTTATAGAACATTATACCCCAAAACAATCCATACATTCTTCCTAAGTTCTCATTGACCTCTCTCCAGGGTAGAACTTTTGTGTGGACATAAGTCAGGTCTCAATAAATTTTAAAACATTGAATTTAAAGAAAGCATTCTGATCATAATGGTATTAAGTTGGAAATTAATAACAGGTAAAAAAAGGAAAATTCATAAATATATGCAGGTTAAACAATACACTCTTAAATAATCAGTGATTCAAAGAAGAAATTGCCAGCAAAATCAGTAAATATCTCAAAAGAATGAAAACAGAGATACAACATATAAAAATGTATGGCCATGGAGCAGATGTAGCTCAAGTGGTTGAGCATCTGCTTCCAATGTATAAGGTCCTTGAATCAATCCCTTGTGCCTACTGAAAAATTCATGGCAGTGCTAAGAATGAAATTATAGCCTTCAGTGCTTACTTTAGGAAAGAAGAGCTGAAAACAAAGAGCTAACTGCAAATCTGGAAGAACTAGAAAAAATGCTTCAAACTGTCCCAAAAGCAAGTAGAAGAATTGAAACAATAACGATTAGAGCAGGAATAAATAAAATGGTTAATAAAAATAGACAAAAGAGAAAATCAACAGAATCAAAAGTTGGTTCTTGAGACAACCAGCAAGATGATGACAGCTCCTAGAATCAGCTCCTGCTATTGGACAGTTGGTGATTACCCAGAGCTATCTAGAGTGCTGGTTTGGGGGCTCCCAGATACCAGAAGTGCATCTTGCAACATTCTTTAAAGAATGGGAAGAGAATGACCATCTGCAGAGAAGATTAATGTTAAGTAGTCCATGCCACAGAGGCCAGTGCCCATCCTCACTGAGGCAGAAGCTTCCTCAGGAGCTTTTCTTCAGCTGGAATTGGAAGCTCAATTTCCCAAAAGGAGGAAGAGATGGTTGGGCATCAACTTCAGCTACTGATTAGTAAATTTGGTGGGCTAAAGTATAATCCTAAGAACAGCTAAATTTGAAAGAGCCCAGTAGCCACCATCTTAATTCTGCAACTGACACAAAGGGAAGCAGGGATGACTGAAAATCACAGAGCTGGTAGGGACCAGCTTCTTTCCATCTAGATCAGATTACCACTCTAGCCTAAGCCCCAGGGCCACCTCAGGTAGGAAGAACCAGGGGGCACCTGAACCAGCCTCTGTGGGAAACTACAGGCCAAGCCACAGAGGCCAGTGATCATCCTACTTTGGCAGTGCAAGCCACCCAGGAGCTATTCTATGGCAGGAATTGGAAGCTCCGTTTTCCAAAAAGAGGGAGGAAGAGATGGTTGACCACTGATTTCAGCTAGTGATTAGTAAATACAGCTGGTTAAATTATTACCCTAAGAATAGTTACAGTTTGAGGCTGTCCAAGTCAGAAGGAGGTTGGTAGCTGCCATTTTGACTCCAACCCCAACATGAGAGGAAGCTGGGTTGACTGAAAATCACAGTGATGGTAGAGACAGGTTTCTTTCATCCAAATTAGCCTACAGCCCTAGCCTAGGGTTCAGCCTCACCTCTAGCAGGGAGGAATCTGGTGGGCCCTGCACCAGTCTATCCAGGTAACTGTAGGTACATTTGACTGGTATAGACTGAATAATCAGAAGTCTACCAGGGCAATGATGGTCATTTTGGACCTGCACTGCATAGATTGCTGCCCACACCTGCTGCTCTATCCATGCTCCAGGCAGTGGAGAAAGTGACAGGAATCTTCATCAGTCTCTCTAGGCAACTACAGACTAGGCCTGCATGAGTTGGATTATTCCACACCATGTGGCTCTGTCCCTATCCCTGACAAAAGAGAAAGTTGGGAGAAGCTTCATTGGTCCTGGGGGCAATAAGGGCAGCTTTAGCCTCCAGAGCTTATAATACCAAATATATCCTTGGCTCCTACTACACAACCAGCAGGGAAGAAAAAGCAGGGAGCCCTAAACTAAAGAGAAAAATTACACCCAGAATAAACACTCTAGTAAGCCAGATGCCAGGACAGCAACAAAAAATTACAATCCATACCAAGAATCAGAAAGATATGGCCCAGTTAAAGGAATAAGATAAGCCTCCAGATGACATAAAGGAGTTGAGAGAACTAATCATATACGTTCAAACAAATCTCCTTAATAAATTCAATGAGATGGGTAAAGAAATTAAGGATATTAAGAATACATTGGATGAGGACAAAGAAGAGTTTGAAAGCATACATAGAAAAACAGCAGAGCTTATGGGAATGAAAGGTGCAATAAATGAAATTAAAAATACACTGGAATCATATAATAGCATATTTGAGAAGGCAGAAGAAAGGATTGGTAAGCTTGAAGAAATGGCCTCTGAAAGTGAACATATAAAAGAACTGATGAATAAAAGACTGGAAATACTTGAACAAGGCCTCAGGGAACTAAACAACAGCAAGAGATGTGTAAACATGCATGTCATGCGTGTCCAAGAAGGACAAGAGAAGGGAAAAGGGATAGAGGGAATATTTGAAGAAATAATGGTAAAAAATTTCCCAACCCTTTTAAAGGACATAGATATCCATGTCCAAGAGGCATGATATACTCTAATCAGAAAAAGTCCAAATAGACCAACTCCAAGACACATACTAATCAGAATGTCAAATAGCAAAGACAGAGAATTCTGAGAGCAGCAAAGAAAAGCAACGCATAACATATAAAATATATGCAATAAGATTAAGTGGTGATTTCTCACCAGAAACCATGAAGGTAGGAAGATAGTGGTATGATATATTTAAGATACTGCAAGAGAAAAGCTTCCAGCCAATAATCTTATATCTGGCAATATTGTCTTTCAAAAATGAGGGCAGGTTTAGAATATTCACATATAAACAGAAACAGAGAGAGTTTTAACCAAGAGACCTCCTTTGCAGGAATTACTAAAGAGTGAGCTACACCTTGAAAAGAAAAGACAGGAGACAGAGGACTGGAAAAGAGTAGAGAAATGAAGATTATTTCAATAAAAGTAACTAAAAGTGACAAAAGAGTGATGAAAACAAAAATATGACAGATAAAACCCAAATATTCAGGAATAAACTTAACCAATGAGGTAAAGCATTTATATTCAGAAAACTACAACTCATTTTTAAAGAAATTTTAAAAAAGACCTAAATAATTGGAAGAACATTCCATGCTAACAGATTGGAAGACTAAATATCATTAAGATATCAATTCTACTCAAATTGATGTACAGATTCAATGCAATCCCAATAAAAATTCCACCAGCATTTTAAAAATAAACCTAAAACATGATTTTCAAATTTACTTAGAAGGGTAAGGAGTCCTGAATAGTCAGAAATATCTTCAAAAGGAAAAGCAAAGTTGGAGGACTCTCATTTCCAGGCTTTAAGTCATATTACCTAGCTACAGTGGCACAAACAGCATGGTACTGGCATAAAGGCAGACACATAGTCCATTGGAACTGAATTGATGGTTAAAAAACAGACTCTCACATCTATGGTCAAATGATTTTTGCCCTGCCTGTCAAACCCACTCAGGTCAGGCAAAAGAGTCCATTCAACAAATGGTGCTAATAAAACTGAATATCCATAGCAAAAGAAGGAAACAGGACACCTATCTCATACCTTATACAAAAGTTAACTCAAAATGAATAAAAAACCTAAATATAAAAGCAACAACCATAAAGCTTCTAGAAGATAACATAGGAAAATATGTTCAAGACCTGGTGGTAGGTGGTAGATTCTTGAAGGAGCTAAGAGGAGGACTGAGATGGACTACTGATATTTAATGTACATAGAAGTTTTAATTAGCTTTATTGTAAAAGTGTGGAAATGTACAGAGTTGATAGTAACATTATAATGAGTAACAGCTGGTTTTTAAATGGGGATGTGACTGAAAATGGTAGTCTAGGGATGTAAATGCCAATTGACAGAAAGCTAGAAAATAATCTAGGTACTGAATAGCACAGTAAATGCAGAGGTGGATGAGAATTGTGGTTGATGGTACAGATGCAAGAGTGTCCTTTGTGAGCTACAGCAGATGTACATCACAATTGCATGGTGGTGGGAATGTGGAGAAGCATGGGAAAAATACACCTGGCATGACCTATGGACTGTGGTTAACTGTAATAATGTAATATTTTTGCATCTATGGCAAAGATGTACTTTTTTGATATTGAGGGAGTTGGAAAATGTGTGCCAACGGTATGCTGTGGACCTGGTAATAATTGGATGATATTTTCTAATAATCTGTAACAAATGTTCCATCATTGTGTTGTTGTTGTTGTTTTAATAATTTTTAAAAAATTTTAAAGATACTTAGATTACATAAATGTTATACAAAAATTGTAGGGATTCCCATGTGTCCCACTTCCCACTCCTCCCACAACCTCCCACATAAACATCATTCATTAGAGTGGCACATCACCTGCAATAGATACACACATCTTGGGGTTTTGCCACTAAGCATGGGCCATAGTTCACATTGTAGACCACAGTCTCTCACACACAATTCTGCATGTTGCATGATGATATAATGTGGCCTATATCTGTCATTGCAATGTCATGCAGGATAATTCCCAAATCCCATAAAAGCCCCTGTATTACAACTGTTTTTCCCTCTCCCTGTCCCCAAAGTGTCTGGTGGCCACTGGCTCCACATTAATGTATTACTTCCATTGTGTGAATCACAATATGTTTATAACAGAACACCAGTAAGTCCACTTTAGTCCATAGCTCTTCCCCCAATCCTGCGGAGACTGAGATACTGATATCCACTCCACCTTCAAGTGAAAGGGGGCTTATATCCCATGGATAAGATGGATGGGATTATTATGCCTGCAGCTGCAGACTCTCTCCATTCCCTGGGATGACCATTGTCCATCATCATCTCCCCACCAGGTATCCAGGGTGAGTCCATTGAGCTGTAGAGTAGGAGTTGCATCTCCATCAAGATTCTGTACACAGCTGGCCCATGCACAGCCCAAAGACTCCAGTCTCTGGAAGTACATGTACAAATTCTGGCACCACATATAGGTTTAAATAGAAAGGACAGATGGACCATGTGCAGGGAAGACATATTTGGGTCCAACACTGTCAGTCACAGGAGCAAGTATTCCAAAGTAGGACCCACTGATAAGGCATGAAACTCTGGGGTTATCTGCCCTGATATTGAACCTGGGTGTCTCCAGAGCCTTCAGGAGCCCCCCTGTTTTGGGTGATATCCACATTGGAAGCCTATGAGGTCCTATTGAGATGTGCATAAGCGTTACCTCTGGGATGACCTCCCGACTCACTTTGAAGTCGCTTAGCCATACGAACTTATTTGTCTTTACCTTTTGCCCCTTTAATTCAAGGTCTTTTTCCAGTCATATTGCCCATTGCCACTTGTTAGTAATCCCTCATTGCCAGGGAGGCTTATCCCCAGGAGTCATGTCCCACACTGGGCAGAAGGTAATGCATTCATATGCCTAGTTTGGCTTAGAGAGAGGCCACATTTGAGCAACAAGGAGGCTGTCAGGAGACAACTCTTAGGCACCCCATAACATGCTAAGTTTCAATTTCAATAGCAAAGACTCATAAGGCTAGTCATCAAAAACAAGAGCCCAATGGTGGATCATCCTCCTTTGCCAGACACTGTCCCAGCCTTTGTGGGACTGTTGCTGCTCCCTTGGAGAATATTGCAGAGCTCTCCAGGAAGGGAATTCAGTATTCTCACATTTATTGTGTGGTTATCCACCCACTGTGACCATACCCCATGAGCATTTGAAAAATTTTACATACCTTTCATGTATGTTCAGGTGAACTTCCTCCCATGCAACCCCCATCCCTGACACCACCCACCAATGATCCTCTCCCACCCAGTTGTAACCATTCTGTGGCCCAAAGCTTCTTTAAAGATGAAGCCAAATACAATAGCCAAATACAATAGGAAAATGAAATAATAATGATGTTTAAATGTGAGAGATAAACTACAAGAAAACTTTTTATAAAAGCTGAAAATAAAATAAATTTAAAGGATTGAGTTATTCAAAAAATGAGAAAAATTTTTTTAAAAATTAAAAAAAATTTTTTTGACATTTTGCCTTTTATCACTG
Organism: Cabassous unicinctus; assembly: GCA_029593785.1. Lineage (NCBI taxonomy): Eukaryota > Metazoa > Chordata > Mammalia > Cingulata > Chlamyphoridae > Cabassous > Cabassous unicinctus. The sequence goes on from JAQZBX010067648.1 coordinate 11,062, forward strand.
CAATATTGGGTGTCCAGTCTGTACTGTGGCACCTTCCCTCTCTCAATCCCCAGTGTCTCACTATTTTTCATTTAATTTTCAAAGAAGTTTTAGGTCACAGCAAAGTCACACACAGAATACAAGACATCTCTCATATACCCAACCTCCTCCCCCTTTCCTCACCCCATATTAAAACCTTTTTGTATGTGGATGGTAGCATTATTATAACTGATATACAGTGAAATGCAGCTACTGAACATTGTCAATGGTTTACAGTATGGCTTACACTTTAGATCATACACTTTTATAAAATTTGATGATATTTACCATATCCTGTGTCCATCACTGTAAGGTAATGAAAAACATTTCCACTGACCACTAAATACCCCCTCTTTGATCTATTCTGTTCCTCCCTCCCCACCCCCCTGGGGCCCATGATGACCTCCTTCCTTGACTCATTGGATGACAAAATTCATAGTTACATGCAACAAGAGGTCATGACACACTGGTTTGCCCTCCACTATTAGGAAACACACTTTCTCTTAAGAGACACCCTCCTGTCTATTTCTAGACAAATCAGCTCTCCCAAAGATGGGAGTCCATCTCCTTCCCTCTCATTGTGTGGGTCTCCACCCATTGATAAAACATATTATGACAGGATGAACACTCACACACTCCTTAGAAGCCTTCTCCTGATGCACCCTGTCCCAATGCTCCCCCAACAAACACCCTAAAGCAATGACATTTCATTGTCATATTGCCATAAGAGCATGCCCATCTCTGTACTTTCAACCCCATACCCAGAAACCCCAAGTGTTCTCCTGGTCCCTCTCCACTCAGTATTCTGGGTATTCTTACTCACCCTTCCCAATCTACCCATGTATCAACCTTGTACCACACAACCCAATGTATCACTACCCTTCTGTCCTATCCCTTCAATACACAACTACACTCTATCACTTTACTGTAGGTTACATCCATATGGGTGATGGCTCAAAACTTTCTCTTTTCTTTCTGTTTCTTGTTTTGTTGACAGAGGGGGTATTGTTTGGAAATTCTACACATATGCATGATTGTTTTGTAAATTTATAACTTCTGTCATAAAAATATATTTAAAAAATAATAATAGGGTGAATTGGGGGAAAATACACCAAATGTAAGATAAGGACTATAATTAGCAGTAAGATTTTGACAATATTCTTTCATAATTTATAACAAATATTTCATGACAATACAAGGTATTGGTAGAGGGTTGATGTATGGGACCCCTGTATGATGTTATGAAGGTTTGCTTTGTAAGTTCACATCTTTTACTATATCATGTGTTGTTTATGTATGTTCATGTATAAATGATATAAAAATAATAATATTTGGGTGGGTTAGGGGAAAATACTTTGGTTAGTAGCAATATTTTGAGGATGCTCTTTAATCATTAGTTAAAAATGTTTGTCAACAATGCAAGGTATACATGGTAGGGTGAGGTGTTCTAGCCCTGTATGATTTATGTATGTTTTGTAAGTTGACAACTTTTGCTATATATTCATTATTTATGTATGTTCATGCATTAGTGATATACTTCAATAAATTTTTAAAAAAGTCTAGAATTTGGCCAATGTAAAATTTTGGTTCTTTGAGAAGATTAACAAAATTGAAAAATTCTTAGCTATTTAAACAACAAAATGAGAGACACTGCAAATAAAATCAGAAGTGAGATGGGGGACATTAACACTGACCCAGCAGAAATTAAAATATCAAAAGAGGATACTATTAACAAATGTATACCCACAAACTTGACAATATTCATGAAATGGATACATTGTAGAAACTCATCACCAACCCACACTGACCCTAGAGGAAATCAAAACCTCAACAAGCCAGCCACAATTTTAAAAAAATGAAAGTCCTCAGAAACTTCCCCAAAATGAAAGACTGAAGACCTCATGGCTTCACAGTAAATTCTACAAATCATTCAAAGATTATCTAATACCAATATTGCTCTACATCTTCCAAAAAATTGAAAAGGGAAGAATGGTACAAAATGCAGTCTCTGAAGCCAATATCACCTTAATACTAAAACCAAATAGAAATATTATGAAAAACATTGTAGACCAATATTTCTAATGGATATAGATGCAGAAATCTTCAAGAAAATACTTCCTAACCAAATTCAAAAGCACATTAAAATTATACACCATGATCATATGTTTTTTGTTTTGAATTATTAGTATTAGGGATTGAAACCAAGACCTTGTATGTGGGAAGCCAGTGCTCAAGCACTGAGCCACATTAGCTACCCTGAGTTAGCTTTTTAAATTTCTTTGGTTATTTTTTGTTTTTGTTTTTAGGAGGCACCAGGAAGTGAACACAGGATGTCTCATGTGGAAAACAGGTGCTCAACTGGTTGAGAAACATCCCCTCTCTGATCATATGGGTTTTATAACAGGTATGCAAGGATGGCTCAACATAAGACAATCAGTCAATGTAATATACCACATTAATAAATTGAAGAAAAAAATCACTTCATTATGTCAAATGATCCAGAAAAGGCATTTGACAAAATATAACATCCCTTCTTGATAAAAGCATTCTGAAACATAGCAATAAAAGAAAACTTTCTCAATATGATAAAGGTCACATATGAAAAACCCATGACTAAAATTGTACTGAATGGTGAAAGACCATTTTTTCCAAGGAGATTGGGGAAAAAACAAGTATGTCTACTATTTCTGCTGTTATTCAATATTGTGTTAGATGTTCTAGCTAGAGCAATTAGACATGTAAAAGATATAAAAGTCACCCAAATAGGAAAGGAAGAAGTAAAATTTTCATTATTCCCTGATAATATGATCCTATCTTAGAAAATCCTAGAAAATCTGCAATAAAATTACTAGAACTAATAGACAACTTCAGCCATGTGACAGAATACAAGATTAATATGCAAAAAATCAATAGAGTTTTTATACACTACTAATGAGCATACTCAGGAGGAAGTTAGGGAAAAATCCATTTATAATATTGAGTAAAATAATGAAATATTTAGGAATAAACAACCAAGGACGTAAAGGGCCTGTATTCAGAGAACTATAAAACATTGCTAAAAGAAACCAAGGAATACCTCAATAAATTGAAGGACAATCTGTGTTCATGTGTTGGAAGATTAAATATCACAAAGATGTCAGTTTTACCCAAACTGATCTATAGATTTAATGCAATCCTGATACAAATTCTTTGTAAAATTGTAAAAGCCTACTATCAAATTTATCTTGAAGCCCATGGGCTCCTGAATTGCCAAAACTCTCTTTAAAAAGAATGAAGTTGAAGGATTCTCATTTCCTGACTTTAAGGCATATTATTTAACCAAAGTGGTAATAAACAGCATGTACAGGTATAAAGATAGACTGATCAATGGGATTGAATCAAGAGTTCAAAAAAGACCCTCACATCTATGGTCAAGTGATTTTTGACAAGGCTGTGAAGCCAACCCAGTTGAGTTAGAACAGCCTATTCAACAAATGGTGCTGGGTAAACTGGATACCCAAATCTCAAAGAAATAAAAGGACCCCTATCCCACACATCATTAACTTAAATTAACTCAAAATAGGTCAAGAACTTAGATGTAAAAATCTAGAACCATAAAACTCCTAAAAGAAAATGTAGGGAAACAACTTTAAGATCTTGATGTAGGTGGTGATTTCTTGTCCCTTACACCCTAAACACAAGCAAAGAAAGAAAAAGAGATAAATAGAACTTGTGACTTTCTCAAAGGAAACACTCTTTTGTTTCAAACTGTATTTTTAAGAAGGTGAAAATGCAGACTATTCGATGGGAGAAAATCTTAAGGAGGCACATATCCCTTGTTATATAAAAAGATCACATAACTCAATGACAGAGAGGCAAAAACCTAATTTAAAAAAGGGCAAAAGACTTGAATAGATGTTTTTGCAAAAACAAAAATTGCCAAAATAGCTCATGAAAAGATGTTCAGCATTACTAGCTATTAGGGAAATGGCAATCAAAACTACAATGAGATAACATATCATGCCTTACAGACTGGCAATTAAAAAATAAAAAGAGAAAATTGTGGGTGCAGGAGAATATGTGGAGAAATTTGAACACTCCTTCACTTTTGGTGGGAATGTAAATGGTGTTGCCTCTGCAGAGGATGATTTGGTGGTCCCTCAGGAAGGTAAATATAGAACTGCCCTATGATTTAGCAATCCTGCTACTAGGAATATATACAGAAGGTCTGAAAACAAGGGAGCTAACACATATTTGCACACCCATGTCCATAGTGGTATTACTGACAATTGCTAAAAGATGGAAACATATTAAATGCCAATCAAATGATGAATGAATAAAGAAAATGTGGTATCTACAAAGTATGGAATGCTATTCAAGTGTAAGAGGAAATGAAATCAGGATGCATGTGACAACAAGGATGAACCTTGATGATATTATGTTGAGTGAAATAAGACAGAAACAAAGGATGAATATTTTATGTTCTCACTAATATGGACTAAATATGATTAGTAAGCTTATAGAATAACAGTATAAATTATAGGTTAATAGGAGACAGAATGATGGTTAAGATTGGGGAGATGATACTGAATGTACGTAGAATATTTAACAAGGTCAATTATAAATATGTTGTAATGGATAGAGTTGATATTAGCACATTATAATGACTATTACACACACTGCTTATTTATAACCTGGGATTTTATTTGAAAGATGTAGCCTAGGGAGGTTAATTTTAATTGAAAGACAGCCTAAGTATAATCTAGGGATTGTGTAACATAGTGCTTTTGGTGGTAGATGAGGATGGTGGTTACTGCTATAAATACAAGAATGTTCTTCA